>HG995197.1:0-175000 GCA_905332935.1 Bombus hortorum
CGTCGAAACGAGCCCTGCTGCTCGCGAAATGCAACCATTTTTCAATTTCGACGATAGGCTGTCGTTTTTTTCGTTCCAGTTTGAGATATTTCGACGTTAAAACGCTCGTTTTACTCCATTTTACACGCGGAACGTAGTGCACAACAGCTTTAGCGTCGAAACGAGCTCTGCTGCCCGCAAACGGCAACCTTTCTCTATTTCGACGAAAACTGTCGTTATTTCGTTCCTGTTTGAGATATCTCGACGTTTAAACGCTCGTTTTACTCCATTTTACACGCGGAACGTAGTGCACAACAGTTTCAGCGTCGAAACGAGCTCTGCTGCTCGCAAACTGCAACCATTTCTCAATTTCGACGAAACTGTCGTTATTTCGTTCCTGTTTGAGATATTTCGACGTTTAAACGCTCGTTTTACTCCATTTTACACGCGGAACGTAGTGCACAACAGTTTCAGCGTCGAAACGAGCTCTGCTGCTCGCAAACTGCATCCATTTCTCGATTTCGACGAAAACTGTCGTTATTTCGTTCCTGTTTGAGATATTTCGACGTTTAAACGCTCGTTTTACTCCATTTTACACGCGGAACGTAGTGCACAACAGTTTCAGCTTCGAAACGAGCCCTGCTGCTCGCAAAATGCAACCATTTTTCGATTTCGACGAAAACTGTCGTTTTTTCGTTCCTGTTTGAGATATTTCGACGTTTAAACGCTCGTTTTACTCCATTTTACACGCGGAACGTAGTGCACAACAGCTTTAGCGTCGAAACGAGCTCTGCTGCCCGCAAACGGCTACCTTTCTCGATTTCGACGAAAACTGTCGTTATTTCGTTCCTGTTTGAGATATCTCGACGTTTAAACGCTCGTTTTACTCCATTTTACACGCGGAACGTAGTGCACAACAGTTTCAGCGTCGAAACGAGCCCTGCTGCTCGCAAACTGCAACCATTTCTCAATTTCGACGAATACTGTCGTTATTTCGTTCCAGTTTGAGATATTTCGACGTTTAAACGCTCGTTTTACTCCATTTTACACGCGGAACGTAGTGCACAACAGTTTTAGCGTCGAAACGAGCTCTGCTGCCCGCAAAATGCAACCATTTCTCGATTTCGACGAAAACTGTCGTTATATCGTTCGTGTTTCAGATATTTCGACGTTTAAATTTCCGTTTTACTCCTTTTTACACGCGGAACATAGTGCACAACACATTCAGCGTCGAAACGAGCTCTGCTCCTGGCAAAATGCAACCATTTCGCGATTTCGACGAAGACTGTTGTTATTTCGTTCCTGTCTGAAATATTTCGACGTTTAATCGCTCGTTTTACTCTATTTTACACGCGGAACGTAGTGCACATCAGCTTTAGCGTCGTAACGAGCTCTGCTGCTCGCAAACTGCAGCCACTTCTGGATTTCGACGAAAACTGTCGTTATTTCGTTCCTGTTTGAGATATTTCGACGCTTAAACAGTCGTTTTACTCCTTTTTACACGCGGAACGTAGTGCACAACACTTTCAGCGTCGAAGCGAGCTCTGCTGCTCGCAAACTGCATCCATTTCTCGATTTCGACGAAAACTGTCGTTATTTCGTTCCTGTTTGAGATATTTCGACGTTTAAACGCTCGTTTTACTCCATTTTACACGCGGAACGTAGTGCACAACAGTTTCAGCGTCGAAACGAGCCCTGCTGCTCGCAAAACGCAACCGTTTCTCGATTTCGACGAAAACTGTCGTTATTTCGTTCCTGTTTGAGATATTTCGACGTTTAAACGCTCGTTTTACTCCATTTTACACGCGGAACGTAGTGCACCACAGTTTCAGCGTCGAAACGAGCCCTCCTGCTCGCAAACTGCAACCATTTCTCGATTTCGACGAAAACTGTCGTTATTTCGTTCCTGCTTGAGATATTTCGACGTTTAAACGCTAGTTTTACTCCATTTTACACGCGGAACGTAGTGCACAACAGTTTCTGCGTCGAAACGAGCTCTGCTGCTCGCAAACTGCAACCATTTCTCGATTTCGACGAAAACCGTCGTTATTTCGTTCCTGTTTGATATATTTCGACGTTTAAACGCTCGTTTTACTCCATTTAACACGCGGAACATAGTGCACAACAGTTTCAGCGTCGAAACGAGCCCTGCTGCTCGCAAAACGCAACCGTTTCTCGATTTCGACGAAAACTGTCGTTATTTCGTTCCTGTTTGATATATTTCGACGTTTAAACGCTCGTTTTACTCCATTTTACACGCGGAACGTAGTGCACCACAGTTTCAGCGTCGAAACGAGCCCTCCTGCTCGCAAACTGCAACCATTTCTCGATTTCGACGAAAACTGTCGTTATTTCGTTCCTGCTTGAGATATGTAGACGTTTAAACGCTAGTTTTACTCCATTTTACACGCGGAACGTAGTGCACAACAGCTTTAGCGTCGAAACGAGCTCTGCTGCCCGCAAACGGCTACCTTTCTCAATTTCGACGAAAACTGTCGTTATTTCGTTCCTGTTTGAGATATCTCGACGTTTAAACGCTCGCTTTACTCCATTTTACACGCGGAACGTAGTGCACAACAGTTTCAGCGTCGAAACGAGCGATGCTGCTCGCGAACTGCAACCATATCTCAATTTCGACGAAGCTGTCGTTATTTCGTTCCAGTTTGAGATATGTAGACGTTTAAACGCTAGTTTTACTCCATTTTACACGCGGAACGTAGTGCACAACAGCTTTAGCGTCGAAACGAGCTCTGCTGCCCGCAAACGGCTACCTTTCTCAATTTCGACGAAAACTGTCGTTATTTCGTTCCTGTTTGAGATATCTCGACGTTTAAACGCTCGCTTTACTCCATTTTACACGCGGAACGTAGTGCACAACAGTTTCAGCGTCGAAACGAGCTCTGCTGCTCGCGAACTGCAACCATATCTCAATTTCGACGAAGCTGTCGTTATTTCGTTCCTGTTTGAGATATTTCGACGTTTAAACGCTCGTTTTA
The DNA here is from genome assembly GCA_905332935.1 of Bombus hortorum. NCBI lineage: Eukaryota > Metazoa > Arthropoda > Insecta > Hymenoptera > Apidae > Bombus > Bombus hortorum. The sequence goes on from HG995197.1 coordinate 2,976, forward strand.
CTCCATTTTACACGCGGAACGTAGTGCACAACAGTTTCAGCGTCGAAGCGAGCTCTGCTGCTCGCAAACTGCATCCATTTCTCGATTTCGACGAAAACTGTCGTTATTTCGTTCCTGTTTGAGATATTTCGACGTTTAAACGCTCGTTTTACTCCATTTTACACGCGGAACGTAGTGCACAACAGTTTCAGCTTCGAAACGAGCCCTGCTGCTCGCGAAATGCAACCATTTTTCAATTTCGACGATAGCTGTCGTTTTTTCGTTCCAGTTTGAGATATTTCGACGTTTAAACGCTCGTTTTACTCCATTTTACACGCGGAACGTAGTGCACAACAGCTTTAGCGTCGAAACGAGCTCTGCTGCCCGCAAACTGCAACCATTTCTCAATTTCGACGAAAACTGTCGTTATTTCGTTCCTGTTTGAGATATCTCGACGTTTAAACGCTCGCTTTACTCCATTTTACACGCGGAACGTAGTGCACAACAGTTTCAGCGTCGAAACGAGCTCTGCTGCTCGCAAACTGCAACCATTTCTCAATTTCGACGAAAACTGTCGTTATTTCGTTCCTGTTTGAGATATTTCGACGTTTAAACGCTCGTTTTACTCCATTTTACACGCGGAACGTAGTGCACAACAGTTTCAGCGTCGAAGCGAGCTCTGCTGCTCGCAAACTGCATCCATTTCTCGATTTCGACGAAAACTGTCGTTATTTCGTTCCTGTTTGAGATATTTCGACGTTTAAACGCTCGTTTTACTCCATTTTACACGCGGAACGTAGTGCACAACAGTTTCAGCTTCGAAACGAGCCCTGCTGCTCGCAAAATGCAACCATTTTTCAATTTCGACGATAGCTGTCGTTTTTTCGTTCCAGTTTGAGATATTTCGACGTTTAAACGCTCGTTTTACTCCATTTTACACGCGGAACGTAGTGCACAACAGCTTTAGCGTCGAAACGAGCTCTGCTGCCCGCAAACGGCTACCTTTCTCAATTTCGACGAAAACTGTCGTTATTTCGTTCCTGTTTGAGATATTTCGACGTTTTAACGCTCGTTTTACGCCATTTTACACGCGGAACGTAGTGCACAACAGTTTCAGCTTCGAAACGAGCCCTGCTGCTCGCGAAATGCAACCATTTCTCGATTTCGACGATAGCTGTCGTTTTTTCGTTCCTGTTTGAGATATTTCGACGTTTAAACGCTCGTTTTACTCCATTTTACACGCGGAACGTAGTGCACAACAGCTTTAGCGTCGAAACGAGCTCTGCTGCCCGCAAACGGCTACCTTTCTCAATTTCGACGAAAACTGTCGTTATTTCGTTCCTGTTTGAGATATCTCGACGTTTAAACGCTCGTTTTACTCCATTTTACACGCGGAACGTAGTGCACAACAGTTTCAGCGTCGAAACGAGCTCTGCTGCTCGCAAACTGCAACCATATCTCGATTTCGACGAAAACTGTCGTTATTTCGTTCCAGTTTGAGATATTTCGACGTTTAAACGCTCGTTTTACTCCATTTTACACGCGGAACGTAGTGCACAACAGTTTTAGCGTCGAAACGAGCTCTGCTGCCCGCAAAATGCAACCATTTCTCGATTTCGACGAAAACTGTCGTTATATCGTTCGTGTTTCAGATATTTCGACGTTTAAATTTCCGTTTTACTCCTTTTTACACGCGGAACATAGTGCACAACACATTCAGCGTCGAAACGAGCTCTGCTCCTGGCAAAATGCAACCATTTCGCGATTTCGACGAAGACTGTTGTTATTTCGTTCCTGTCTGAAATATTTCGACGTTTAAACGCTCGTTTTACTCTATTTTACACGCGGAACGTAGTGCACATCAGCTTTAGCGTCGAAACGAGCTCTGCTGCTCGCAAACTGCAGCCACTTCTGGATTTCGACGAAAACTGTCGTTATTTCGTCCCTGTTTGAGATATTTCGACGCTTAAACACTCGTTTTACTCCTTTTTACACGCGGAACGTAGTGCACAACACTTTCAGCGTCGAAGCGAGCTCTGCTGCTCGCAAACTGCATCCATTTCTCGATTTCGACGAAAACTGTCGTTATTTCGTTCCTGTTTGAGATATTTCGACGTTTAAACGCTCGTTTTACTCCATTTTACACGCGGAACGTAGTGCACAACAGTTTCAGCGTCGAAACGAGCCCTGCTGCTCGCAAAACGCAACCATTTCTCGATTTCGACGAAAACTGTCGTTATTTCGTTCCTGTTTGAGATATTTCGACGTTTAAACGCTCGTTTTACTCCATTTTACACGCGGAACGTAGTGCACCACAGTTTCAGCGTCGAAACGAGCCCTCCTGCTCGCAAACTGCAACCATTTCTCGATTTCGACGAAAACTGTCGTTATTTCGTTCCTGCTTGAGATATTTCGACGTTTAAACGCTAGTTTTACTCCATTTTACACGCGGAACGTAGTGCACAACAGTTTCTGCGTCGAAACGAGCTCTGCTGCTCGCAAACTGCAACCATTTCTCGATTTCGACGAAAACCGTCGTTATTTCGTTCCTGTTTGATATATTTCGACGTTTAAACGCTCGTTTTACTCCATTTAACACGCGGAACATAGTGCACAACAGTTTCAGCGTCGAAACGAGCCCTGCTGCTCGCAAGCTGCAACCATTTCTCAATTTCGACGAAAGCTGTCGTTATTTCGTTCCAGTTTGAGATATTTCGACGTGTAAACGCTCGTTTTACTCCATTTTACGCGCGGAACGTCGTGCACAACAGTTTCAGCATCGAAACGAGCTCTGCTGCTCGCAAAATGCAACCATTTCTCGATTTCTACGAAAACTGTCGTTATTTCGTTCCTGTTTGTGATATTTCGACGTTTGAACGCTCGTTTTACTCCGTTCTCCACCGGAACGTAGTGCACAACAGTTTCAGCGTCGAAACGAGCCCTGCTGCTCGCGAACTGCAACCATTTCTCAATTTCGACGAAAGCTGTCGTTTTTTCGTTCCTGTTTGTGATATTTCGACGTTTAAAGTCCCGTTTTACTCCTTTATACACGCGGAACGTAGTGCAAAACAGTTTCAGCGTCGAAAACAGCTCTGCTGCTCGCAAAATGCAATAATTTCTCGATTTCCACGAAAACTGTCGTTATTTCGTTCGTGTTTGAGATATTTCGACGTTTAAAGTCCCGTTTTACTCCTTTTTACACGCGGAACGTAGTGCACAGTAGTTTCATCGTCGAAACTAGCCCTGCTGCTCGCAAAACGCAACCATTTCGCGATTTCGACGAACACTGATATTTCGTTCCTGTTTGACATTTTTCGACTTTTAAAGGCTCAGTTTACTCCATTTTACACGCTGAGCACGATGCACAGCAGTTTCAGCATCGAAACGAGCCCTGCTGCTCGCAAAATGCAACCATTTCGCGATTTCGACGAAAACAGTTATTTCGTTCCCGTTTGAGATTTTTCCACGTTTAAACGCTCATTTTACTCCATTTTTCACGCTGAACATAGTGCACTACAGTTCCAGCGTCGAAACAAGCCCAGCAGCACGCAAAATGCAACCATTTCGACGAAAACTGCTATCTCGTTCCGTTTTGATGTTTTTATACGTTTAAACGCGCATTTCACTCCATTTTACACGCTGAACGTAGTGCACATCAGTTTCTGCTTCGAAACAAGCCCAACTACTCGCTAAATGCAACCATTTCTCGATTTCGACGAAAACTGTTATTTCGTTCCTGTTTGATATTTTTCGACGTCTAATCGCTCATTTCACTCTATTTTACACGCTGTACGTACTGCACTACAGTTCCTGCGTCGAAACAGGCCCAGCAGCTCGCAAAATGCAACCATTTAGTCGAAAACTGTTATCTCGTTCCGCTTTGATATTTTTATACCATTAAACGCTGATTTCATTGCATTTTACACGCTGAACGTAGTGCACAACAGTTTCAGCGTCGAAACAAGTCCAGCAGCTCGCAAAATGCAACCATTTCGACGAAAACTGTTATTTCGTTCCTGTTTGATATTTTTCGACGTTTCAACGCTCATTTCACTCCATTTTACACGCTGAACATTGTGCACAACAGTTTCAGCGTCGAAACAAGCCCAGGTGATCGCAAAATGCAACCATTTCGAGGAAAACTGTTATTTCGTTCCTGTTTGATATTTTTCGACGTTTCGGCGCTCATTTCACTCCATTTTACACGCTGAATGTAGTGCACAACAGTTTCAGCGTCGAAACAAGTCCAGCAGCTCGCAAAATGCAGCCTTTTCCCGATTTCGACGGAACTGTTGTTTCTTTTCGGTTAGATATTTTTCGACGTTTAAACGCTCATTTCGCACCATTTTACACGCTGAACGTAGTGCACAACAATTTCAGCGTCGAAGCAATCCCAGCAGCTCGCAAAATGCTTCCATTTCGACGAAAACTGTTGTCTCGTTCCGCATTGATATTTTTATACGTTTTAACGCTCATTTCACTCCACTTTAAACGCTGAACGTACTACACAAAAGTTTCAGCGTCGAAACAAGCCCAGCAGCTCGCAAAATGCAACCATTTTGACGCAAACTGTTATCTGGTTCCGCTCTGATATTTTTATACGTTTAAACGCTCATTTCACCCCATTTTACACGCTGAACGTAGTGCACAAGTGTTTCAGCGTCAAAACAAGCCCAGCTGCTCACAAAATGCAACCATTTCTCGATTTCGACGAAAACTGTTATTTCGTAATGTTTGATATTTTTCTACCTTTAGACGCTCGTTTCACTCCGCTTTACATGCTGAAAATAGTGCACAACAGTTTCTGCGTCGAAACAAGACCTGCAAATAGCAAAATGCAATGTTTTGACCATTTTAACGAAAACTGCCTATTATTTCGTTCCTGTTCCAGTTATTTTGAAGTTTAAACGCAGTTTTCTCTCAATATTACGCGCCGAATGTAATGCACGCTCTTCTGATGGTCGGAGCTATTCCAGCAGCTCGCAAAACGCAATATTTTTAAAATTTTGTTGAAAATTATATGTTATCTCGGTCCGTTATGAGATTTCTCGACCTTAAAACTTTTTCTCACTCCATTTTACACGTCGAATGTAGTGGACGCTCTTTTCATAGAAACATGCCTAGAATCTCGCAAAATGCAATCTCTTGACTATTTTGGCAATAACTAGCTGTTCTTTCGTTCCGGTTTGAGATATTTTGTTGTTTAAACGCTGCTTTCACTCTATTTTACACGCCCAATGTGGTGCACATTCGTTTTAGCATCGATACATGCCCAGCTCTGTGTAAAGTGCAATCTTCTCAAGATTTTGTGGAAAACTACAAGTTATTTCGCTCTTGTATGAGGTCTTTCGACGTTTAAACTCTTTTTTAACACAATTTTACACGCTGAACGTAGTGCACGCCACATTCAGCGTCGAAACAAGCCCAGCAGATCGTCAAACACAATCTTTCGTCGATTTTGACGAAAACTGACTGCTATTTTGTTCCTGATGGTGATATTTCGACGCTCACACGCTGTGTTCTCTCCATATTACACGCCTAATGTAGTGAACGCTTCTTTTGTCGTCAAAACAAGGCTAACTGCTCGCAAGATGCTATTTTTTTATGAATATGCAAGAAATTTGCTGTTATTCCTCTCTTATTTGAGATATTTTGACGATCGGACGCTGCTTTGACACCATTTAACACGACCAATGTAGAGCACGCCTGTTTCAGCGTTGACACGAGCCCGGCACTGTTGTAAAAGACAATCTTCTGTCGAATTTGACAGAAACTAACTGTTATTTCACTGCCGTTAGATATGAGGTGATAGATCGTAACAGTGAGAGAAAAGAACACCGGAGTGTAACTCAACAATGTAGTTTATTTATTATATACAGAGGTACACTATCGATTGCCTCGCGGTTATCACTAATAGCAGTTCGCGACTTCGCAGTTGTACGTTCGGCTCGGGCGATGCGTTTCATGCGCGGTATATGCTTAGAATGCCTGATGATTGCCGGAGATGCCGAAGACTCTGATTAACAATTGCCGGTCGCCGAGTATTGCTTCGGACCGGTATATAACGACATCTGGCAATCATCTCGTGCGAAAAAAATCGGGTCTTTGTGTAGCGAGTCACGGGACAGAAACCGTTGGAAAGTTTACTGTCGAGTGGCGCTACAGATATATTGTCGCGTCCCACGCTCTGCAGGAGCTGTAACGCGAGACAGAAGATAGAATACGCGACCCGAAAAACTAATCAAGAGCAATCCGCGACTCGGAAAACTAATAAAGAGCAACTTGCAGCTTGAACAAAATCATTAAGAATAACGACGAGTAAGGAAAATGAATTGTACAATAGAATATAAATATTTTAATAAACTAACAATGATATATACAAATAAATAATCAAACTCATATGCATAATATATGAATATACAATATACGCTAATATACATTAAATAAATCAACGTCCAGACAAGGAGCGTCTGGAAAGTGTTCCTCGGGATACATCTGGCGGTACATATTCATACAGCACGCACGTACGACGGGCAAAACTCCTCCCTGAGTCGAAAGGTGATGACGCACGTGAGCACCCAAAACCTCGACGTGAATCTCCTCGGCAGTCGGACTTTGGCGCATTCGTCAGTAATAAGAAACTCGATAGATGGCGTACATAGAGGATGCCCTGTGGTATGTCAAATCGATGACAGAAGGATTACTAGAGGACGACGACAATGAAAGATTCGCGACGTCAATCCAAGCCGAAGGCAACTCCTGGAGCATGAGTGATCTTCGCTTCTATTCTCGACATCTCACACTTCCACGTTTACCGCGCGTCATTGAACCGTTTATATTATACATCTACGTTTCTTCCTCTTCTTGCGCTAGAATAAAATACACGGAAACAGAAAGAGAGAAATTAATACCAATCGAAGAACGAATAAGATATAAAATTAAAATGTAACACAAAATACATATCTTCTTAACTGGTTCAGATGTCAAAGATGTAATCGCCTCCGTGTCCATAATTGAAGAATATCAGAACGCGTATCAAAAATCAACAAACACGAAACCTGTTAATGTCGAAACAAAAGCACATAGATTAATCAAATGCAAGGTAAAACACTGAAAGCGGCAATCATGTGAGAATACTGATCTAAATTCACGTAATTACAAGCATGAGTAATCCAACGAAAAGCGCAAGAAGGTGCGCATCTCAATTAGTAAAATTCACAAGTGTATAAGGAATGGAAGAAACTTGTACGGGAAGAATCAACGAAAAGCGCGAAGTTGGCGCACCTCAATCGATAAATCCCATAATGAGCAAAAATTATTAAAAAAAAAAAAAAACAGAACAATTGAAACAACGCACTATAATTAGAAAATCCACTTCACGTCACTTTCCAGAAAACGCTAAATGAAGCTCACGACAAACAAGCGAATACTTGGGAGGAAGACTTCATTATTGAAGAGCGCGAAATAATACGTGTTGCACGATTGGGAGTTGGCGGAATAATGAGACGGTCGCTGACGCGCACCCACTTGCGCACGCAACCTCCCTATCACGACACCACCATAACACTCTGCGCGACAGTCAGCCGACAGACACTAGGAGACATTGATATTCTCTCACGTAGTATCGATGACTGCAACGTTGCCATTCCCATAGGAGTAATCTGTCACGTGACAGTTATCCCATGGTAGACTTAGATATAAATAAGTGTAGCGACTCAGAGCAGTCAATATTTGTCAACTGAAGAGTTTATATCCGTCAATCTGGCAGTACACATCGCTCAGTTAATATTTATCAGTTTTACAGTTAATATCCATTCATTAGTCAGTCTGTAATTATTGTCAATCATTGACACATCTAGTGTGACTTTTGGTAACGGGTTCATTCCTGAGCATGGACGCTGTACTGGACCCGGGCACCCCTAGGGCCATAGGGGTTGCGTTTACGCCCAACCAACCAGGGGTTTCTTTCCTAGCCCTGCCGTCTCTCCAAGACGATTCTGGAGCAGTTGGAACGCTGCTCACCCGCCGATGGCCATCGGGGAAGTCGAGGCAAGCCCTTATCGGGCGTCTGGCCAGCATTAGGCCTTCAACTACTATCCCTATGAATTCAGCCTAAGTTGGTTGAGCGGAGAGGTCGCCAATCCCTCTGGGCTTCACTCGTCCACCGTAGTTCCAACATTAGTCATTGGTCGGACTATCGATATGGATGAACGGCCACGTCACTATCAACCGTAGTTCCTGCTTACCGTTACTCGACAGTACCAGATGGGACTGACGTAAGCAAGGGCCCAAGGCACCCGGCCTTAGTCACGCCGATAATCCGGTCCCGGGACTTACCCCGACCGTCCTACTGTTGACTTCGGAGTCGTGGCTTCGCTACTATCCAAGTGCCGCGAAGAGGGGAGTGAGGACGAGTTAAAACGCGCTACACTCCCAAGGGTCCTACCCAGCGGCGTCCATAGGGGACTCACGTAAGCGGGACGCTGTCCTGTAGCGGCACAGGAATCATAGATCGAAGCAAGCCTCAGGTTGTTATTGTTATTGCCCTCGAACCCGGACAATACCACGGCACGCGAAAGTAACGTTCGAATATGTCCGGGCAATAAAGATGGTGTCACCTTGTAGGCTAACTGACGAATTCGAATTTACCGATGATACTCCCCCCCCCCCCGGCCAGTATAAAACAGACAAACGCGATCGAACGACATCATTTGTTATCGAGTATTATTAACCGACTGCGAATCAACGAATTATTAGAGATCCTATTTCACGGCTTATAGTGTCTTAGCGAATCGACTAGTACGAACGTCTGTGCGTGTATTTTCTGTACAATTAAATTATTAATTTTAAATACATTCGACGACTCAACATCAAGCGTCTCGTCTACTTATAAACATCCTCTTATATTACGAGCTCCCACAGTCCCGAACGTGGATTTGCCAGACCCCATTCACGCAAAAATGCGTACAGTAGAGTTAAGTACTCCCTGCACTCCCGGCGGTACTCCATACGGGATCCCATTGCTAGCAGAATAACAGCAAACTTCAGGCAAATTCTTCAATGTGTTGCATTTTGCGCAGTTCTAGGCTTGTTGGCCCGTGAAGGTAGTGGTTGAAGGCCAAATGCTGGCCAAACGCCTGATAAGGGGTTGCCTCGGCTTCCCCGATGGCTGTCAGCGGATAAGCAACGTGGAAATACGTTCGGGCTTGAAAAGAAGCCCCGTTCGACCTGAGACGAGTGAAAGCCCTGCAGGCCTAACTAATACAGGTAGCAACATGTAGGTGGGTAGCACTGGTTGGGCGTGACCCAACCCCATGGCCCTAGGTGTACCCGGATTCGGTATGGCCGCGTAGCCGAAATACGAATTCGTTAACTAAAGCTGCTACGGCAGCAGACACTAGATGCTAGCAGTGGGAGAACAACTGCAAAAACTCGTAGTCAATTATTGATGGCACCGTAACCAGAGCGATTCTTTGAACCGCATCAAGGTCAAGGGTTACAACAGCGAACGTTCGTTTTACATATGTTTAGTCGACCGTTCACGGAGAGACGCGATAGCGAAGAAGGCGCGTCAACGGGATTCGTAAATTCTCGTTACGATTAAATAATCGACGCCACGAGCCGATCCATCCCCTTTTTCGCTTAGGATAATAGAGGTGGTTGAATTACTATAACACTGGGTTTAACAGGTTATAATATATTTTATTCCAACCACTTGTCTCGTGGATTATATAAATATTCGGAGAGATTCGCTGGTTAGATTACGATGTCGAATTGTAATGTCGTTTGCAATAAGGTTAGAAGTGTTCGACTCGTATAGTTATTTGCAAAATTACGATGTTAATCGTAATAGGAGTGACTTGCAAATAGTGAATTACGATGTCGCGAAAGATATAAATCGTAAGTAAGATCTGAACCGAGAGATAATGTTTCGTTCACTCGCGGAGAGACGCGATCGCGAGGAAGCACGTCAACGAGAGTCGTAAATTCCCTTTACGATTAGACAATCGACGCCGCGAAGTGATCGATCCCCTATTTCGATTAGGATAATAGAGGTGGTTAAATGAATTAACACTGTGTTAACAGGGTTAATATAATATGTATTTTCAACAGTGATGAAGGTAATAACAGATGGTTTAACGATAAATGCGCCCGATGTATTAGAGATATGCTGACAAATTCGCCAAATGCTTTCTATTCGCCTCCTCGAAATGGACTAACTGCCCTTCGATCGTTTCTTCTGTCTTCTGAAAGACGACCCCCACCACGCTCGGATCACGCCACCGTTCGCGCTATAATCATGCATGCCGCCTTTTTTGTGTTATAAGATACCGGGCCAAAATCGAAGCGTATAGAGCTCGACGCCTTTTTTTTGCGGGCGGAGGGGAAAATGCTTTACGCATACCCAGTGACCCGTGTCGCTGGGTTATGTGGGACTCGGCAGATGTCGTCGCCATACCCACTAAAAACCCCTCCTCCTTCTTCTCCTGCTTCGTGGTCAGACAACTCCGGCAAAACCATCGGCATTCATCAGGGTTGTCGTTGTCGTGTCCCGCTGTATCTTCTTACCGAGCAGTTGTTACTCCCGTCCTTTTTTTAGCCACTTCCATAAGGTTGGCTGTCCTCGTTCTGCTTCACGTGGCTGTCTTGAAGCTCTGCCTTCCCTGCTCGGCGTGGTTGTTGCGCTCATCCTCCTTCTGGCCGTCTGCATGGCCTTCTCCGTCTCCATCCTGTGGGTCATGAATGTTGTGATCCCTGGCACCGCGTTTTCTGCAGAGTTCTTTTCCAGGGCTAACTTTTCTACACTGGCTTGAGTTCTGTCCAATTTTATGGCATCTCAAACATCTGCTGATTCTCGAAAAGATTCTTATGCTTGTTATTGTTAGTCCTGTTCTTATTTTAAAATTATTATGTTCAGCACCATCGATGCGGGGATCACAATTATGGCCTGTTGCGTTCCCCACGGGTTTAATCGCGATGTCTTAATATGAACACAATTCGCGTTACTTATATTCAGATCTCTACACATATCGCTTCTGAGTTCATCCTTATTTGTCAGCGGGTCGATGTTCTTTACTTTCAACGATACTATGGTTTGTAGAGGTGTTGGTTTTACTCGATTTTCCGTTATCGTTTTATTTTTCCTGCTATCTCACTCGCTGCCTTTTTTTATTTTAATTGGAGCAGGATATTCCCGTCACTCGTCTTTTTCACGCCAGTGATTTTTTTGAGAGCTTTCTTAGCTCTCATAAGCTCTCTGTAGGTTTCAAACCATTCCTTCCCACTTTCTACCTTGACTAATATTACGTCCGGTCTATTGCGTATTCTTTGTTGACTTTTCATTTTCCCACTGTCCTTTCTCTATTGACGTTGGTATTCCTCTATTTCTTACCTTGCTTGTTTTCTTAGCGTTCTCATATTTTTTGAACTTTCCATCCGTCAGATTCGCTATTTTCTTCCTTCTGGGTATTTTCTTTTTCAGTGTTCATTTTGCAGACTTCCGCGCATGCTAATTCCCCTTTTTTGGCTCATTTCCTCAGTTTGCCACTTTTTTCTTCAACTGGAGAGGCCTGTTTTCTTTTGCTGAATTCTTTTTCTTCTTATTCTTTTCTTTAATTCTTTTCTTCTTCTTGAGTGTTCGTTACATTCCCCCCTTCGTAGAGTGAACTTAGTCCTCTAAGTTCTTGCGTTTCTTCAGAATCGATGGATGGAGTTTGGCCTTGGGCGGTGTTGATAATTCAAAATTTACTTTTGATTTCTTTTCTGCTCCAGGTCGCACGGGCAATGTCGGTGCGTAGATGTTTATAGGGGCGGAAGGTGTGGCAGTACTAATGTTGGGTGTATTACTAACGATGTTTTTCTTAATTTTGCAGCACAATATGTGAATACATAATTTTGACATATTTTTCCTATCGTATTGAGCAGATACAAGCATATGAGTCCAATGGATATATATCCTATTACCTGCAACGTAGTGAAACCCCAAGTTTTAATTTGTGTCATTCTGTGCGAAAAAGTTAATTGATTGGCTCTATCTTCTATTTGATTCAGGGTATCAGTATAACCGTTTAGGTTGCTCATTACTTTAGGAGTTTTTTCTAAGGTGTCAAGCATTAAAGATAAGTCTACATTATTAGTTACATTTATAATTTTGGTCTTAATATCGTAAAAAAAAAAACGTTTTCGGGGTTGCCACTGATTCTCATATGGTTGTCTCCGTACAATATGTCTACAGTTATCTTAGTTTTCAACAGAGAGGGTTGCTTCAGTTTAACAATTTGGTGTCCTTCTTTAGAGAATATATTGAGTTCTATTGGTTTTTCTGGTATGGCTATGTAGTGATTTTCGCTTTTGAGTGGTACAAAGGTTATTTCTACGATCTTATAGACTGTCAATTTACACAATCTCATGGTATTGTCTACACTAATTATTTCGGATGCGCAATCGTGTTTTGAACGTCTATCATGTATGGGTTGGGTTTGTTTGCAAATATACAATTCGTGTTTGATTCGACATTGCTTGTCCAAATATATCTGATCTACATTCATATAAGTTAATCCTGAGGTGAAAAATATCGGATGTTCGACTAATGGGGCAAGAAATGCTCCATTCTTTTGAGTCGGTATGGGGTATACCTGTTCTATTTCCCATTCGGTGTCAATTATCGTTGGAACTGAAATTTTAAAGAAGATCTTTTCGTTTTGGACAAACAGTGTGAGTGTAGAAACGTCTAAAATGTTTTGGAAATTATTTTCTTCTGGTGAAAATTCTTTATTTATAATGTGATTTCCTAAAGCTTTAGCATATTGTTCTAAGAAAGTGTGATAATCTATGATCTGGGGACTAATAATTCCTTGTTCTCCTAATGTATCGATGTGGTTAAATATGTTGTTTACATCAATTCCTATATATACGTTAACTTTTTCATTATACAAATAGCCTTTAGATATTTTCTCGTGGAAAATTGCGTCACTTTCGATCGGTATTAATTCCAATCCTAGCACGAGGGTCGTGCATAGATGAGCGCCCTGAAAAGTATGGTTTAATTCTGTTGCCCTGTATCTTTTTAATTTGGTTATTGACTAGAATTTCGTAATAGGGAGTCATAGCCTTTTCGATGTGGTAAGGACCTAACCATTCGTCGTCCAATTTATCTGCTTTGTGATCATTATGTATAAGAAGTGCGTCTCCCTCTTTAAATACCGTTTGTGTCTTAATGATTTTTCTTTGTTGATCTCGCACGTAGCGTTTTCTACTTTGTTCAAGCGTCCGTCTAGCTAGTGTTTTGTATTTGTCCAATTGTTTTTGCCATAGTGTAAACATTTCTTCATACGTGTAGTTGGAGGTTCTGGATATTGAGGATGGGAGGTTAGCTTTTCGTCCAAAAGTTAGTTCAAAGGGTGAAAAACCGGTTGCATCGTGTATCGCTGTATTATATCCTAAGCATACGAAGTTTAATACTTCGTCCCATTCTTTGTCTGAGTCGTTTAGGCTTGTTCGTATCATGTCTTTTACCGTTGCGTGTGTTCTTTCTAGGGATCCGTTAGATTGTGGGTGAAAGCTGGTTGTTTTTATATGTTTTATTTTGAATGCTTCTTCGAATTTCGTCATGAGTTCGCTAACAAAGTTCTGTCCTTGGTCTGTTAGTATAGTCTTCGGTGCTGAGAAGATGTAAATGTAATGATTCAATAAGGCATCTATTATGGATTCGGTTCTTTGTGTCTTGAGGGGTGTTAATATCAGGTATTTGGTCAAATCATCATGAATAGAAAGTATGTATTGGTTTCCTCGTTTAGTTTTTGGCATGGGACCAATTATGTCCATTGCTATCTTTTCGTTTGGTTCAGTGGGGGTTTGAGGTATTACGGGAATTTCTCTCGCGCGGATTCTGACAAGTTTCTGTTTTTGACATGCTACACAATTTTTTATAAATTCCTCTACTCTTGAGAACAAATGTGGGATTTTAAATCGTTCTTTGATTTTTGCGTAAGTTTTCTGTATACCTAAGTGTCCTGAAACGTCGTTATGGTTTTCTCTTATAATCGTGTCAACTTGTTCGTCCGTTAGAATTTGAATCGGGTCGTATGCAAAGGTTATTTCTTCTATTTTGTCATTAACATACATCAAAAATGTTTTTATTCGTGCCTTTTCGATTTCATCGAAGCTGTTGTCTCCTATACCTAACCTTTTATGTGTGGTAGCTGATTCTACGATCTTCTTTAACCATTTCTTTTTGTCGTAGGGTCCTAGTGTTTCTCTTGTTATTTGGAAGAAGGATTTTTCGTTGGGGACTATCTTTAGTAGTTTAGGAAGTGTGTCGATGTCTTGCTCCCATTTGTCATACTCGTCAAGGAGATGGTCGTCAGTCGTCAAATTGTTAATAGTTTGTCTGGAAAGTGCGTCGGCAGCCGTATTATCTTTTCCTTTGTGGTATTGTATTTCGTAATCGTATTCTTCTAGCTTTAATCTCCATCTAATTAGTCGTGATGAGGGGTCTTTGCAGTTTTTAAGCCAAGTTAAAGCTTGATGGTCGGTTCTTATGAGAAAATGTCTTCCCAGCAAATATTGTCTCAAACGTTTTACTGCCCATACGATTGCAAGGATTTCTTTTTCAGCGGTTGAGTAGTTTCTTTCGGGAGGATTTAGTGTTCTGGAGATGTAGCAACAAGGATGGTCGTTTTGCGAAAGAACAGCGCCTATCCCTTCGTTAGAGGCGTCGGTTGTTAATGTAAATGTTTCATTAAAGTTGGGATATGTCAATACCGGGGCTTTGCATAACGCGTCTTTGAGGGTTTGAAAGCTATCTTGTTGTTTATCTGTCCAATGAAAGAGTGTGTCTTTCTTTGTCAGGTCGGTTAGGGGTTTAGCTATCTTTGAAAAGTTACGTATGAATTTTCTATAGTATCCTGCTAGTCCTAAGAATGATTTTACGCCAGTTGAATTTTGGGGAATTTTGAATTCTTTGACTGCTTCTATCTTTTTCTGGTTTGGTTTTATTCCTTCGGGTGTGATAATGTGTCCAAGGTATTCTAATTCTGGTTTTAGGAATTCACATTTGTCTGGTTGAACCTTTAGTCCTAATTCTCTCAATCTCTGTAATACAGTTGCAAGGTTGTCGTTATGTTGTTGAATCGTATTTTCGAATATTATGATGTCGTCTAAATAAGCGAAGCAATATTTATTTAATAAACCGCGAAGTGCTGTGTCCATCATGCGTTGGAATGTGGCTGAGGCGTTTTTTAATCCGAATGGCATTCGATTGTATTGAAAGTGTCCCTGAGGCGTACTAAAAGCTGTGTATTTTTTTGATGTTACGTCCATTGGTATTTGATGAAACCCGGAGGAGAGGTCCAGTGCGGACAAGAATTTCGCGTTTCCTAATTGCGAGAGTATATCGTCAATATTTGGCAAAGGGTACGCGTCTTGATCGGTTAATTCATTTAATTTACGGAAATCTATCACTATGCGTCACTTTTGTTTTCCGGAGGCGTCCGGTTTCTTGGGGACTACCCATACTGGACTGTTGTATGGTGAGTCTGATTCTTCGATTATGTTTTTGTTTAACATTTCTTTGATTTGTTTTTCGATTTCTAATTTGTGTGCCTCGGGTGGTCTGTAAGATTTTGTGTTTATGATTTTGTTTTCTTTCAATGTGATGATGTGTTTTGTTAAATCGGTGCATGGTAAAGTGTCTGTGTCTAGGTTGAATACGTTAATGTAGTGTAAGAGGATTTTTTCGATAGAAATGCGGAAATTGTTTTCAATATGGCTCGTTCTAATTATGTTTCTGAATTTTTGAATTTGTTCGAGATCAACTTCGTTAGAGAGATCATTAGAAATTGGTATTGGTTGCTCACCAGTATTGCAGAAGCATACTTGCGTCGGTCTCTTGTCCAGATAAATTGTTTCGATTTTGGTTTGTCGTGGAGAAATTGCCTGTGGAGGCTGAAATGAGAATACATGATCGTTGAGTTGGATTTGGTCGTTTGTAATTTTGTATTGATAGTTTTCTAGCATTGGCAACCCTATGATTCCGTCTTCGATTAATGGAAAGTCGTCAGGTACTATGTAGAATTTGTTTCTTTTGCCACAGATTCTAAGGTAAATGTATTCGTCTGTCTCGTATTTGTCATTGCCCATAAAGAATGTTTTCTTGTCGTCTTTTAATGGGGTGGAAATGATTCTTGAGCGTTTGACTATGTTTATTCCGGCACCAGTGTCTATTAAATATCGCTTTAACTCCAAGTTTTGATCCGATGGTAACTGTGAGGAGTCTTCCAGTGATGGCGTTAATTCGTATCGTTGGTTCCCTTCCACTTCTTCCTCGAGATTCACATCCCTTTCGTCCGTCATTATATGGTAATTTCTTTGAGGTGGTAAGTTTCCCTGGCTGGCTGAAAATTTTGCTGTTGGGTACAAACGTTGGCTAAATGTCCCGTTCGATTACATCTGAAACATTTAGGCGGCGGTTGTTCCCTTATCGCTTTTCTTTCCGTAAGTGGATTTATTGGCTTTGATAGTGCTGCGGTGCCGAGTGTGATGTTTCTTCTCGCATTGAGTGTTTCTTGAAATCGGGGGTTGGCTCTCCCAATTGGTTGATTCGTCGTTCTTCCTAATTTTCTGTTGCGTTCGATTTCCCCTATGATTAACTCCGCCTCGAAAGCTGCGTCTTGTGCTTCTTGGAGATTCTTCGGTCTCGTAGACGATGTGCGTATTTCTAACTCGGGTTTCAAATTTAGGACAAAATTTTTGGTCGCTCGTTCGGTTTCATAATCTATAGCGACTGCTCGACGTACTGGATCGCGAATTTCGTGTTGAAGCGCGTATATCAGTTCGTTGAGGTTATGTCGAAACCTCTTCACATAACTGTGTACCGACTCGTTAAAATTCTGTCGCGTACGTTTTGCACTTTATCACGGGCTCCGTTAGATGTAACACTCACGGATACGAATTTTCTGAGGCTTTCGAACAGGTCTTCGTAACTCTCGATTTCCATGTGGCGGATACTGCGTTCCGCTTCTCCGATGATTCTTTGCGTCAAAATTAAGCGTAATAATGACCGCTTGTCACGACATTCGGCTCGAGCTTCTTTTACCCGTTTAATAAACCCCTGTACTCCTATATCGTCTTGTCCATTGAGTGTTGGAATGAAGTCTAGACAGGTTTTTGCATTGTACATGGAATTGTCATAACTTACCGCGTCTTCTTCACTGTCTACATTTTCCGTTTCGTCAGGTTTCGTTTCGGTCCTTTTAGGAATAGGTGGTCGCTTTTTCTGAACAGTGCAGGCAGTAGCGTCTTCGGTAAAAATGGAATTGAACTCAGACGTGGTAACTGACTGAACTCTTACTTGTAGTTCAGCGATATTCTTACCTAAGAGTTCAACTTCTTTAACGCGTTGTTGACTTTCGTCGTGTAGTTGTTTACGCAAATCATGTATAGCGTCTAGTATGGTCCGAAGATCCACACCTGTAGCCATAGAGCTAGCAAAAGATGTGTCTACCGATTTTTTGCTCATAGTGGTTGTTATACTGTCGTTGGAGTCTGTACTATTGAAACTGTTGCGACGTGTAGATAGTGTTTAAAAGAATCCAGTTTTTCTTTTTACCTGGATATTCCCTTTTTTTTTTTTTTTTTTTTTTTTTGAATGTTGCTCTGACCAGTTTCAGTTTTGGTGACGATCGTAGTTCGCTTTCCGTAGAAGTCGTTTTCACGCAAAGTGAGCTGGTCTATGCAGAGGTCCGCTTAATCCTTCAATCTTCAGTGATGCGCGTACGCCGAAATCGTAATTTCGTTTACACTGAACCGAATGGATCCTGGTAGGATCGCCAAAATGTCACGTAATAAATGGGGAGATGATATAAAAGAAAAAAGAAAGGACGAATGAGCAACAGACTATTCGTATGGTTTATTCACTTTTTTTTTTTTTTTTTTTTTTTCGTACGTGGAGAAATCCTCATGGACACTCGCTATTGCACGCAACAGCAGAGTAGTGTCGGACTCCTACCGACTAAAACTCCACGGTGGTCGTCCCGACGATTGGTGAAAGCGACCTCGGGCTCTTTTTACAATTGCTACCAGGGGAGTCGCTCCTCGTCGTCTTCTCCCAGCTGTTTATTGGGGAGGCATCCCGGTCTGTGTTGGGCCGATAGGGGGGAACCACACCCCCTGTTACGCTATGAGGTTTGTTGTGGGCCGTGTTACTAGCTCAGGGCCACGGACGGATAATCCGCTGGGAAAAACATCATGTCCAGTGAGTCATCACGGACAGTTTTTCGACTAATGTCGAGTCCTCAGAAGGTCGATTACAATCCGCTATTTTGCTCATACAAAAAAAGGTGGCTGAGGTCATCATAGGCGCAAATAATGTCGTGACTTGAGCATGGTGGGGATCGTCTCCCGGCGACACAAAGGAATCGTGGAAAATCGGGCAGTATCATCTACGCAATCACCGGTAACGGTCGAATACACGGAAAACGCATCTGAGAGTCTCCGAATCAGTACTGGTTCTCGTATCCTTACATCTATTATCAAATTCATATTAACACTGTTAATACAGTGTCAATTCATTTAAACCACTTCTGTTATCCTAACCGAAACAGAGGAACGACTAAATTCGCGGCGTCGATCATCAGAATCGTAGCGAGAATTTACGCCTCTCGCTGACGCGTCTCCTCGCGACCGCGTCTCTCCGCGAACACGTCGTAACATTTGGTCCTTCGAGCCGGATTTAGTGGCAAGTGAAAGGTGCACACCAGTGGCATACACTATCATACAGTGCCACGCAAATCCAACAACTGGCAGCAGAAGCGTTACCACTCCAGAGAAGTCAGTAACGCTAGGGGCTGTCTAATTACAAGAAGCAAAACCTGGTAGTTGAAAACGCAGCCACGCAGCTTCTCGTCGCAGCTAGGCATCCACCAATACGATTGTACAACCAAACAAGGTAGGCTTGTTTATTGTATACCGATTTACGAATCGTTGCCGCAATGCAAAACAAGGAGAAAATTGCCTCCTTACTTCGGAAACGGGCTTTTCAAATCGGCCGATTTACGACCGCGAATAAACGCCTCGACAACTTCGAACGAGCCACGCAACAGGACAAGACCATGTTAATATCCCTTAAGCCATGGATCGAATACGCGTGGATCCAATACAGATCCCTGCAAGAGGAGCTAGAAGACTTAGGTGAAGGAGAAGACGAGCGAACCCCAGAAATGGCCGATGTGTATTTAGACCTGTTAGACAGAGTGAACCATCTCTCGAATGATGCACCACCATCACCATCATTACCATCATCACCATCCAAACCACCCAAGGCCGCAGATCCGTCCTTGATAAAATTGCCAGAGATCCACCTACCGACATTCGACGGTACCATCGAAAACTGGCATTCCTTTCATGATTCCTTCACCGCCGCAATCGATCGAAACGAGCAATTATCAGACTCGCAAAAGTTCCAATACCTACGCTCATCCTTGACGGGAACAGCCGCGCGAAGCATCCAAGCGTTGGATGCTACCGATCTCAATTATTCGATCGCAATGGACGTTCTCAAGGAAAAATTCGATTGTCGCCGTCAAGTTTGTATGCGCCATTGGGACCTGATCGTCAGTTACCCAAAAATAACAAAAGAGAGCCCCGAAGCGATCGAAGATTTTATCGAGACGGTCAAGGTCAATCTTCAGGCTTTAGAGAAACTCGGGGAGCCAGTCACCTCAAATGTCGTTCTCATTACCGCATTTACATCGAAGCTACCATCGTCCATAATCCGTAAATGGCAACGCACATTGCCTGACAAAGATGTGCCATCTTACCAGCATTTAGTAGATTTTCTAAAAACACGGACGAACGGCGATCGAATGAGTCCTTCCATGGCCGCGATGCGAAGTGCGCCTGACCACTACCACCGTCAACGACAAACTGCACCGCGAGCTCGTACCTTTGTCACAACTCATAAGTCGATAATCTGTCCAAGTTGCGAAGGACACCACGAAATTTGGAAGTGCGATATCTTCAAGGCCAAATCGACCAAAGGTCGCCGTGAAATCGTTAAACGGGCATCACTGTGTACCAACTGTTTAGGTGAAGGACACTCGGTCGATCAATGCTCCGCCGGCTCCTGTCGCATTTGCAAACAGCGGCACCACACCTTCCTACATCGTGATCAAAATCACACTGAAGCACGATCATCTAACAGTCGATCATCGAGCCGTCGATCATCAAGCGATCGATCATGTGGTACACGGTCACCACATAGCTCACCGATCCCTCGTTCGTCACATCGATCGAGACGACCCTCAACATCTCCCCGATCTTCCCCACGATCATCTCCAAGATCCTCTCCTCGTACATCCCCAAAACGCGAATCTCGGCCAACGGACACTAGGGTCAGCGCTTCAAATATGTCGTCCGCTCCTCAACGACAAAGGAAGCAATGACTATGTCAGACGACTTTGCTAGGAAACGAACCACAGACCACAGATTCATTGACCTCGCTTTCATCGGAACCCATGAATCACGATCTATTAGTAACAGCGCAGGTGAACATCTTAAACCACAAACTTCAACCTGTCCGCTGCAGAGCTCTGCTAGACACCGGTTCTAGCATGAATTTTATTACCGAACAACTAGCTAATACGTTGAGACTCCATCAACGGAAATGTTCAGTTCCCATCGGAGCCCCCAATACGCTATCAACGACTTCAAAACGGTACATCACCACCACGGTCACATCAAGCGACGGTAGATACAAACGTACGTTGACTTTCCTGATTGTCCCAACGATATCAACTTGGGTCCCCGACCAGCCCGTGGATCGCTCACTGATCCAAATCCCTAAGAATCTTCAATTAGCCGATCCAAGATTCCATAGACCTGCTCCGATCGACATCTTGTTGAGCGCTGGACCGACATTAGCATCTCTCTGTGTCGGTCAACTTGACATCAGTCAGTCAAACCGGCCCGACTTGCGTCTGCAGAAAACACTATTCGGATGGGTCATCGGGGGGAGTCCAACCTCGCAATCAGCAGCACACACGCTTCACGCCTCGACGACGGCTTTACAGGCTGATCTCGCCCGTTTTTGGGAAATCGACGAAGGACCGGCCACTCCACGCATTTCAGAGGCGGAACAACAGTGCGAGGAACACTTTCAAAATCACGTCCAACGCACCAAGGAAGGGCGATACATGGTCGCTCTCCCAATCAACAACACAATTCCGTCACTCGGATCTTCTAAGGCCGTAGCGATGAAGCGACTCACATCTCTCTGTCGACGGTTCCAACGAGACAAGCAATTCAAGGCCGACTATCACGCCGTAATACAGGAATATTTGGATTTAGGACACATGACGAGGATCACTACGGATCACTCCACTGATGACGGGTATTTTCTGCCACATCGCGGCGTAATCAAGGAGTCCAGCCAAACGACAAAACTCCGAGTTGTGTTCGACGGATCGGCACCAACCACAACCGGAGTTTCATTAAACGACGTACTCCACCCCGGACCAAAACTGCAGGATGATCTCTTCCTCATCCTCTTGAGATTCCGTACTCATCAATACGTCCTCACCGGGGACGTTGAAAAAATGTACCGCCAGTTCCTTGTGCGACCAGAGGATCGCAAATTTCAAAAAATTCTGTGGCGTAACCCTGAGGGAGAAGTTGATACTTATCAACTTAATACAGTGACTTTCGGGTTATCAGCGGCCCCATATTTAGCCATTCGGTGCCTTAAACAATTGGCGGATGACGAGGGACATCGGTATCCACGAGCGGCGGCAGTCCTACGGAGAGATTTTTACGTCGACGATGTATTGACAGGAGGAGATACGAAGGTCGGGGCGAAATCATTGAGAATGCAGCTCACAAAATTACTGAAGTTAGCTGGTTTAAACTTCCGAAAATGGGCATCGAATGACCGGGATTTGTTACGAGGCCTGTCTCAACAAGACATCAATGACAAACTTCTCCTAGGCGAATCCCAAACTCTGAAAACCTTGGGTGTGGTCTGGAACTCATCTGACGATTCGATCTTATATTCAGTCACAATCAACTCTGCCAGATCCCCGATTACCAAACGAATAATAAGCTCCGAAATCGCCAAGATCTACGACCCCCTTGGATTGCTTGCTCCGGTCATCGCTCGAGCTAAGATGTTGCTTCAACGACTTTGGACGTTGAAAATTGATTGGGACGAATCTCTGCCGATCAACTTACACTCGGAATGGAGAAGTTACTATGCGCAGTTACCGCTATTGAACAACGTCAGATTTTCGCGCAAAACGATAATAAATTCAGCAGCAGAGATTGAATTGCACAGGTTTTACGATGCCAGCGAAAAGGCGTATGGGGCATGCGTTTACCTTCGTACCAGCACCTCAGACGGTCATGTTTGGACACAACTCCTCACTGCAAAATCAAAAGTCGCTCCACTCAAATCACAAACGATCCCAAGGCTGGAACTGAGTGGAGCACTCCTTCTAACATCCTTAACCGCCACAGTCCTTCAAGCATTACCAAATCACATCTCTCGAACTGTTTATTGGTCTGATTCCACCATCGTCCTTCATTGGATCAACACGTCGCCCCATACGTTGAAAACCTTCGTCGCAAATCGCGTGTCTGAAATTCAAAGGACTCACGCTTCAGACTGGCGGCACATTCCCACCACCGACAACCCTGCAGATCTCATTTCCCGAGGTCAATCGCCTGAACACTTTCTGCGACCGTCTATTTGGCAACATGGACCGAAATGGCTTCAACAACCTGAAGAATACTGGCCAACGTGGAACCCAACACCACCGATTGAAATACCGGAACAGAAGCAGGCAACCTGTCTATCCTTGACTCCCGCCGACCACAGCCTACTAGAGAGATTTTCCTCGTGGCCCAAGCTGATCAGGATTACTGCTCGTTGCCTTCGATGGAAACAGAAACAGGATCGAGGAAGACCTCTAACTGTTCACGAGTTAACAATCGCGCACAATAAACTCATTAAGTTGCTGCAGCTTTGCCATTTCGCAGACGAGATCCGCACCCTCAAAACAAATCGAGATTCTGCAGTGAGGGAAAAACTGCAGCGACTCAATCCCTTTCTGGACAAGGACGGGATACTGCGAGTCGGAGGCCGACTCAATCATTCACCAATGCCGTTCGATGAAAAACATCCTATCATCCTACCTAAATCATCGGTTACAGCACTCATTATAAAACATGAACACCTTCTTAACCTTCATTCTGGAACACAAGCTACTTTGTATGCCTTGAGAAAACGTTATTGGCCTATCGACGGACGTAGTCAGGTTTGGAGCACGGTGAGGAAGTGCGTACGTTGTTGTCGAGCCAATCCACCCCCAGTGGAATACGTAATGGGTGACCTCCCAGCCGCACGGGTAACAGAGTCTCGGCCATTTACCAACGTCGGAGTCGACTACTGCGGACCATTCTACATCAAGGAGCGAAAAGACCGCAATCGACGCAAAATAAAGACATACATAGCAATCTTTGTATGTCTCGCAGTTACGGCAGTCCACCTCGAGCTGGTCAGTGACCTCACAAGCGAGGCCTTCATTGCTGCTCTGCGAAGATTCGTCGCTCGCCGAGGCTTCTGCTCAACCATCTACTCGGACAACGGCACCAACTTTGTTGGCGCCAACAACGAATTACAGGAGCTCTGAGAGCTCCTTCGGTCGGACGATCATAAGGCAAAGGTTCAGCATTTCCTAGCCGACCGACGGATCGAATGGCACTTCATTCCTCCCAATTCACCTCACTTCGGCGGGTTGTGGGAAGCTGCAGTAAAGTCGTTTAAACGACATCTTCATCGAGTGGTGGGTAACGAGTTGTTGACATTCGAAAACCTCAATACCCTCATTATAGAAATTGAATCTATCCTCAACTCTCGTCCACTAACTCCAACTTCAGCAGATCCCAATGATCTCCTTGTCCTCACTCCCGGTCACTTCCTCATAGGAGACTCGCTAACCAGTGTTCGAGATCGAGATTTCCAGAACACGGCATCCAACCGTCTGTCCAGCTGGCAACAGATTCAGAAGATTAAACAGCATTTTTGGCGCCGCTGGCATCGAGAGTATCTGAATGAGTTAAATATCAGGAGCAAATGGAGTAAGGGCAGTCACGCCATACAAAAGGGCACCATCGTTATCCTCAAGGAAGACAACGTTCCCCCAATGCAATGGCCATTGGGCAGAGTCATCAAGATCCATCCCGGGGCAGATGGTATCATCCGGACGGCTACCGTTCAAACGGCAACGAACACCTTAAATCGGAGCATCAAACGGATGGTACCACTACAAATCAGACCCTCACCAGATGACGCAGAAACTATCAATAGCAACGAGGTCTAACCAGGGACCCATTTCTGAAGAACATCACAGATCCCTTGATCGGTACCCTCTCAACGGGGGGAGGATGTTACGCTACGAGATTTGTTGTGGGCCGTGTTCCTAGCTCAGGGTCACGGACGGATCATCCTCTGGGACAAACATCGTGTGTACAGTGAGTCATTACGGACAGTTTTTTGACGAATATGGAGTCCTCAGAAGGTCGATTGCGATCCGCTATTTTGCTCATACAAAAAAAGGTGGCTGAGGTCATCATAGGCGCAAATAATGCCGTGACCTAAGCATGGTGGGGATCGTCTCCCGGCGACACAAAGGAATCGTGGAAAATCGGGCAGTATCATCTACGCAATCACCGGTAACGGTCGAATACACGGAAAACGCATCTGAGAGTCTCCGAATCAGTACTGGTTCTCGTATCCTTACATCTATTATCAAATTCATATTAACACTGTTAATACAATGTCAATTCATTTAAACCACCTCTGTTATCCTAACCGAAACAGAGGAACGACTAAATTCGCGGCGTCGATCATCAGAATCGTAGCGAGAATTTACGCCTCTCGCTGACGCGTCTCCTCGCGACCGCGTCTCTCCGCGAACACGTCGTAACACCCCCTAACTTCTCGTTCCTAGTTTGACGCTGCTAGGGCGGCGACAGTGCCGCGTTCCTGTGGCGTATTGAGTTTCTTTGGCGCGACGATCTCGCAGGATCGCGCGTTCTCTTCCGATCTCTCTCCGCTCGCTCCTACGCCAGCATCACTTGCTCGCAGTAGGTGCGGACGGGGTTGAACTCCTGATGGCCCCTGAGCATGGCCTTGACGATCGCTTCTGGGGCTAATCTCTCGCCGATGTCGAGCCGTAGGACGCGGCGCGGTTCTGCCCACGCTGGACAAGATTCCAGCGTGTGTTGCGCCGTGTCCTCCTCTTCTTTGCAGTGGTGACAGATGGAGGTCACCTCCCGCCGAATCCTTAGCAGATACTCGCCGAAGACTCCGTGTCCCGTGAGCAGCTGCGTCATCCTGAAGGTCAGCGGGATCCCGCCTTGGTCTCTCCAGGCTTCCCAATTGGGAAGCACGGCGCGAACGGCGCGGTGCGGCCGCGCGGCGTCCTCTTCGGTCAGTTGGGAGCGCCACCGCTCCCAGATCTCCAACTTCGCCTCCACTCGGACGTCCGGGGCCGGTCGGTCGTCGGACGGCGGCGTCGTCGTACGACTGCGCGCGGGGCCCTCAGGTGTAAGTACGCCCGTCGGAGCGCAAGGGCCCGCAGCTCGAACGGGGGGGACGCCGCCAGCACCGTCGCCGACTCGTAGGACATGGTCCTGTATCCCCTCGTTATGCGGATGGCGGTCGTCCTTTGAATCCTCCTCAGCAGGGTCCGGCTGCGGCGATTCGCCATCAGGTCCTCGGCCCATACGGGGGCCCCGTAGAGGACTCGGGACCGGATCACTCCCTCGTAGAGTCTGCGGACTCCCAGTCCTGCTCCGCCGATGTTCGGTAGTAGGCCGCATAAGGCGTTGGCTGCGGCCGTCGTCCTCGGGACCAGGAGCTCGAAGTGCGGTCCAAACGTCCATCTGCTGTCGATGGTGAGACCCAGGTACTTCAACCGGTCCCCCACCGGGACCGCTTCTCCGTTGATGGTCGCGGACAGTCCAGGAGGGGGGGAGGGGGGGGTCCTCTGTGATGGTGGTCGAAGAACCCCAGGGCCTCGGATTTGGCCGGCGACACGCTCAAGCCGAGCCTCTGAATGGCGCGTGCGGCGCACTCCACGGCGTCACTCGCGAGGTCCGCGGCCTCGTGCCACCAGCGTCCCCCGGCCAGGACCAAGGTGTCGTCCGCGTAGCATACCATGCCCGTGTCCGGGGGCATCGGACATCGGAGGACGGAGTCGTAGGCAGTGATCCACAGTATAGGTCCCAGCACCGAACCCTGCGGTACGCCGCGCTCCACCTGTCTTCTTTCTTCTCCGCTCCTCCCGGTGTATGTGATCCACCGGTCGCTGAGGTACGCCTGGATGACCCTGACGAGGTACGTCGGTACCTCGAAGTACCGCAGAGCCTCTACGATCCTAGCCCAGGGGATGGTGTTGAAGGCGTTCGTGACATCCAGGGAGACCGCCAGCGCCATCCCCCCTCGGGAGACCATGTCTTCCGCTATGGACCTCGCCCGCATCACCGCGTCCACCGTCGAGCGGCCCCGGCGAAATCCGAATTGGCTGTCGTGCCAACCGGGCACCTGTTTCGACATATGAGCTTCCAGACGGGCGGCGATTATCCGCTCCAGCAGCTTGCCCACTTCGTCTAGCAGGCATACCGGCCTGTACGCGGACGGCGAGTTCAGTGGACGACCTTCTTTCCGTAGCAGGACCAATCTTGCCGTTCGCCACGTCCGGGGGTAAACGCCATCCTTTAGGCATCTCGTATAGAGATGTTGTAGACGGGGAGCCATGATGTCCATCGTCTCCGCCCAGACTCGGACCGGGATTCCATCCGGGCCCGGCGCCACGTCCCGGGATGCCATTCTCTTTGTCGCCTCGGAGAGCTCTTCTTCGGTGACTCGCAGCTCTTCGTTCCACTCTGCCGTCAGCACCGTCTCGTCGCTGGAGGAGGCGGGGGGTGGCCCTGGCTGCCTCGCGTCGTTGTCTGCCCGCGGGAACAGGGTCCCGATGACATTTTCTAGCAGCTCCGGGTCCATGTTTGCGGTCAGCGGGGGGGCCGAGGGTCGCAGCTTCCTTGTCACCGCTTTGTACGGCCGCCCCCACGGGTCGGATTCGACCGCTTCGATGAGCTCCGTCCAGGACCGAGCTTTCGCGATCTTGATCTCCCGCTGGAGGGTGCGCCTCGCCTCTCTGTAGGCTTCGTAGCAGCGGGTGATCTCTTCATCGTCGCGTGTCCTCCTGCGACGACGAGCCCTTAGGAATCTTCTGCGGGCCCGAACGCAGCTCGCTCGCATCTCCGCAATCTCCGGCGTCCACCAGTGTACGCCGCGGCGGTCACGTCCTCTTTCCAGCGCGGCGCGAGGCATCGAGGCGTCGCATGCGTCGCTCATGTATCTTCGGAGGTTTTCTGCCTCCTCGTCGACGCTTTCCAGCGTGGTCGTCCTACGGGCGTCCCAGCTCCAGGCAGAAACGATGGCTGCAGCCCGCAGCATCTCCCTGTCCCTTGCCTTCAGTCGCCATCTCGGCGGTGGTGGGCGGGGGGGTCCCGCTCCTCTTCGGGCTTCGTCGTTGGTGTTCTTCTTGGAGGCCACCTCCATCAATATGTAGAGGTGGTCAGACAGGGTCTCGACCCCCTCGGCCACTTTCCAGTTGCGGATCCTCGGGTACAGCGCCGAGGTAGCCCACATGATGTCGACCACGGAGGATCCTCTCCACGCCACGCAGATGCTCGCCGAGCCCTTGTTTACCAGTAGGAGCCCGAGACCCGCGGCCCAGTCGGTCAGCCATCTTCCTCGGGGGTTCGTCACAGCGTTTCCCCATTGCGTCGAGCGGGCGTTGAAATCGCCGAGGACGAGTACCTGGCGTGGTCGGCATCTTCTGACGCACTCGCCAACCCCGTCCAGGAAGTCCCCGAAGGCGGCCGGGCCGCAGTTGGGTGAAACGTAGACCGTCACCACCGCTATTCCAGCCCACTCGACCGCGACATAGCCGTTGCCGCGGTCGAGCAGGACGCCGGAGGCACCCAAGGCTGGTGTCCAGGTGACGGCCGTCAATCCATCCAGGTCCCCGACCCAGTTGGGGGCGTCAGGGACGCGGTACGGCTCGGCCACCACCGCGAGGGCGACTTCGCTTTCTCGGATGGTCTGGGAGAGCAGGTCTTGCGCCCGTCTAGACCTTCCCAGGTTGCACTGGAGGATGCGTTGGATCTTGTTATTTCTGCTGCGTGGCCTCCTCCCGGCCATCCACCGTTATTTTGTCGGCGGTGCTTCCTGGTGTTCCTCCCGCAGCTGGCTCGCGGACGGGTCGTCTCTTCTTAATTCTCGGGGGAGCGCATGCCACCCCGTTCATTCTGTGGTTGGCGGGTGCCCCGAGCGACTCGCACAGGAGGCACTTCGGAACAGGGGCGGGACAGTCTCTGGCCCGGTGTCCGGCTTTGCCGCACCTGTAGCACAGGTGCCCTCGCTCCACGGTGGACGTGCAGGTTGCTTGCACGTGCCCCAGCTCGAGGCACCTGTAACATTGCAGGGGCCTCTTCGGGATGGCTATGATCTTCAGGATGGACCAACCCAGTGGGAGTTTTCCCGCCTGGGCCAATTTCCGTGCTGCAGCCGCCGGGCACTTTATCCAGGACGACCCGAGGCCGTCTCTGGTGATGCGAATCTCTCCGACTTGCACCTCCGCAACGCCGCATCCTGCTGCTGAGGCCAACGCTTGCCGGAGCTCTTCCTTGCCGGTCGCGATGTCTATCCTGGTGATTCTCAGCTCCGCCATCCTTTGTGGAGCTGCAACTCTTACCTCGGTCGGGTCCAATTCCTCGGCTAGGCGCGCCGCCAGCAGCAACGCCTTTTCCCGGTTCTTGTCCTTGGGGACCGTTACGACGATGGCTCCCGTCGTCGTTTTTCTCATGCGGACGGCCGTTGCGCCGATCTCCGCAAGCGGTATCGTTCGTTTGGCCGTTGCCAGTACTTCGGCGTATGACGCCTTCGCTCCCTTGTTCAGGGTTATTGACACCGCCGATGTTCGCTGGGGGCGGGGGAGCGTGGCCACTCTTGGTGCCTGTGTTGATCCCTTCCTCGTTGTGGGGACGGCGGCGCTCGGTTTCGGTGTGCCCGTCGAGCTTTCGTGCCATCCTTTCTTTGCCTCTTCTCCAGAGGCAGCCGTCTTCCCCGTCTTCTTCTCCTTCTTCTTCTTTTTCCTTTCCACCACTCTCCATTCACCACTCTCTTGCTCCCTCCGGAGCACCGTTGTTTGTGTGGTTTGGCGGGTGGCGGGGTCGTCCGCCTGGTGTCGGGGTTCGGGGGTACGTGGACGTCGGTCCCCGGATCGCTCCTCGATGTCCCTCATTATGGTCAACTGGAGCTCCTTGCACGTCCTCTCCAGGGCATCAATGCGCTCTCTGTCGCTCTTGTCCTCCGGTGCGGGGGGGCCCGACTTGGGAGTCGCGAAGCCGCACCGCGGGCACTCATGAGCGCAGGCAGCCCTTCTGGGTGGCTCTTCGCGAAGGGCTGCGACCTCCTCCTCTAACGCGGTTTGTCTCTCGTCCGCGGGTCTCGCAGCCGCGGTGCTGCTCTGGTGTGTTTGCCCCGTCTTCATCGGGGATTTGTTCTTCCATGCGGCGGAGAGCTGATTCGCCGCATCCCGTAGCCTCCTCGCGACCGTTTCCTCCAGGCTGGGCGTTGTCGTCGCGATGAGTATTATCTCTGCGACGTTTCTATCGACAACGGCGTTGGCGTCCGCCGCCGGGCTCGTTCTTACAGCCGTCGCCAGTTCTTCGGGTTCCTCCGGGGTTGTCGGCGTAAATCGCCTTTTTCTTCCACTGGGTGCCGTCGACGCGAGCGAGGCGACCGACTCTTCGTCGTCGGACCTCGCTTGTGTCCGGGGTCCTCTTGTCGCCGTGGCCGGAGTGAGGGAGGTGCTCTCCGACCCATCCGTGATTTTCCGTGAGCTCCTTGTGACTCTTCTTGGAGGTTCCTCCGAAGCCTCCATCCTGTTGGCGTTTCGCGCCGCGTCCGGCGTAGCGGCGCTGGTGGGCTGCGCGCGCGCTAGTTTGGCGTGCACGTGGTCCTAACCTCCAGGCACAGCACAACACAAACTTTCTTTTGCCTCTTACGTCTTTCGCAGCAAACTCCCCGAAACTTTGCACGCTTTATCATGAAGCACTGGAACTTCACTTGGGCACTCGTTCCTTGACCGAATTCTTTGGTTTGCCAGAGATATTGGTCACTGTTCCGGGAGCGATATACACGCGTCCTGTTCGCATGCCGCCATCTTGAAATCCAGAACGCCACTCAAAACTAACTAACGTCGGATGACGGCAGCGGAGTGGTTAGCGCCTTAGGTTACGAACGTTCGAGAACCGGGTTTAAATCCCGATGATCGGAGTCCGATTTTTCTTCCGCGACCCAAGAACTGCGAAGAAAATACAGCAGTACCCCTCAGCGACATCTACACCAGGCAACTACGGAGACTACAATCACGATAACTACCACACCTCAAGCTTTAAAGAAGAAAAACGCCTGATTATCATACATACCAGCTCAAAACAAAAAAAAACTACAAAATAGTAATTAGAGGGCTTACAGCCAAGGACAAACGCAAAAAATATATGTGAGAAATTGGCAAAAGTCGGACACCAAGCAAGAACAATAAATAATATAACCAAATATGATACGAAACAGCTATTGCCACTATTTCTAATAAATCTTGAACCCAAAGCTAATAACAAAGAGAAACCTTTGATATTAAAAAAATCCTATTTCGATTAAGATAATAGGGGTGGTTGAGCGAGTATCACTCTGATTTTAATAGGTTATAATATATATGTCGGAGATGAAAGGACACCGGGCCTTCCCTTTGGAATTTCTTGGAAACTCCCCAATATTTTAATTCTTATAAGTTAACTCAATTATAATTGTCTGAGATTTGCGATAATGAGCTTGGGCTCGAGGCGACAACTAGTAGCCCAACGTAACCGCGGTCACGGGATGCACGTTTTATTTAACAAAGATATAGAATAACCGGATAGCTCTCCTTGAAAGAAAATAGTTCTAGCGGCACGCAACAATAAACATTCCAATGGCCTGTACCCCGTAGCTCGCCACACACAGACTCTATTCTCTGGGTGAGACGATTGCCAGATGTCAACGCATCCGCACAGTACATGTTCAGCTAGCCTGAGGACCCGCTATAAATCTTAGGATTTAGTTACTAAGGTCCTTCAAATGAATAAACAGTCTTTATTCTAACAGTCCGTAAATTTAACACTTTCCACGAGAAAATACAGGAAATCTGAACCTCCTCACGAACGACGTTTTCCGCCAGCAACTTCCTTTCAAGGGCGACTAGCATCCTTTTCTAACCACCAACATAGAAATTAACCAATTAACAGCAACGTTCATTTCCCTCACTTTCCGAATAAGGGTTGTTCTCGACGAATCCGATGATCTCGTGCCCCGAGACACACCCCATTATAGTTTTCCTCCGCAGCATCACTGCGACGGAGACTCACTCTCTCGTGCGACCTCATCAACGAGTATCACGTCTTTACGATCGGTACATACCTTACGTTTGAATAAGGAGTCCGATTTAGACTTTGGGACAACGTATATCTGTTATCCCGTTGACCGCGGATTCGTTACTGAACCTAAGATCATTGTCATTAGCGTATCGAGTACCGAATTACCACGGCTACTTGTCAAATTCTGCAATCCTCATATTCGTACTAGTAAATGCCTTCTCTATTGCGTAATAACAATGTCTAAACCAAATAGAGGTTCGTTGCACGCCCTTAATCATAATGTGTATCCGACATACATAGTGGGTTAACATTATGATTAAATTTAGGGGCGTGTAATGAATATTCTCTGGAATTAGCCATGGTTGTTATACAATCGAGGTAATGTTGATTAGCACAAGTATGAGTGTTACAGAATCGACAAATAACCGCGGTGAGTAGACTCTAAAAACAATGGTCTTAGGTTCGATAACAAATCCGCGGTCAACGGGGGGATAGTCAATGTACTTTTCTCCAAAGTCTAAGTCTGGCCCTGGTTCAAATGAAACGTGATAATATTCACTGATCGTAAAGACGTTGTTTTTCTTGCTGATGAGATCGCAGGAGACTGACTTTTTCGCAGAAAAGCAGATTTCCTTTATTTTCTCGTAGTAGGTGATAGATTAGATACTGTTAGGATAAAGACTGTTTGTCCGTTTGAGGGACCTTAGGTAACTAAATCCTATGATTTATAGCGGGTCCTCAGGCTATCTGAACATATACTGTGGAGATGCATCGACATCTGATAATCATCTTGCCCGAAGAATAGGGTCTGTGTGTTGCGAGCCACGGGGCACAGACCATTGGAATGTTTACTGTCAAGTGTCGCTACAACTATTTCTTTTTAAGGAGAGCTATACAATTTGTTACGACCGTTCGCGGAGAGACGCGATCGCGAGGAGACGCGTCAGCGAGAGGCGTAAATTCTCGCTACGATTCGGGTAATCGACGCCGCGAATTAGTCGTTCCCCTGTTTCGATTAGGACAACAGAGGTGATTGAACTGAGGTATAGTGAATTAACACATATAAAATCCGGTTTATTCCAACAACTTGATATACAAGATAATTACACGGTTACACGCGCACAAGGTAGGTGAATGATTGAATTAAGGGTAGAGACCCATTGCAGAGATGTGTTGACTGATTCTGAGTATTGACTGTACAGATGTTAGTAAGACAGTAGTTGACTGTACCAGGGTTGGTATGGCAGTGATTGACTCGTCGCGTCTTATTACGGAGGAAAGCTTGATGTAGGTGTGCCCTTTTTGAGCTAAGAAGCGGATTCGTTACTCGCACTTTTCGGTGGGAAAGTGAGGGTAGCGATCCGCGATGTCTATTGGTTATGGCCATCGCGAATAGACAAAAATGTGAGGAGAAAGTCTCCCGACAGCCGGGCTCCGAGGTCCCTTTGTTTCTAGGAAAAACTACTCTTATGTTGGGCAACATCTGCTTGTCTCCGTAATTCGTAAGAGCATGCAATAAACCCAAGGACTGTTTTAAGGACCATCTGTAAGCCGAAAATGTATGAATAGAAAAAGTCAAAAGGATCGGTTTAGGATGGTTCCTCAGGTTTCGTATGGGTCGTTTTTAATGGGGTTTGGGTCTTGGCGGCCAGGCAAATGAAGGACGGCGCACGGGCCGTCTCACGCGACGTAACACAATTATTCTATACCTCTATTAGGTAAAACGTTCATCCCGTGACCGCGGCTACGTTAGGCGACTAGTTGTCGCCTCAAACCCAAGCTCATTATCGCAAATCTCGGACAATTATAATCGGGTTAACTTATAAAGATTAAAGTATTGGGGAGTTTCCAAAGAATTCCAAAGGGAAGTCCCGGTGTCCTTTCATCTCCGACATATATATTTCCAACAATTAAATAACTTCAATATTGGATACAATTGTGTGTATGTGACTGCCACACTACGAGTGAGTACGGCCTGAGACTCTTTTCGTGTTGGCAACTGTGATGATGTGACTTCTGTCGATTGACTGTCTTCGACTTGGCGACTGTGATGACTAATTGTTACTTCTGAGCTTTGCCTGTTATTGTTGCTGTTTGTAACTTTTTTCTGACTCTTCGCTTTCGTGTCGTTACGGAGGAAAGCTCGGTGTGGGTGTGTTTTAGGTACGAAGTGAGCGGATTCGTTGCTCACACTTTTTGTTAGGAAAAGGTTGACTGTCCTTTTATATTTTTATATGCTTTTATTCACAAAAGTGATTAAGTATAATATTACAATTAAGTAGAGAAGTTGCAAAGTATTAAAATAGTCGTTGAAACCGTGGCCAAGACTGTACTCAAGACTAGTCTCGTGGTAGAATATTCGCAATTTTTATATGTTGAGTTTGTAGGAGTTGAGCGGCAAGGAGAGGATGCTGAGTGCCCTACGTAATGGAGAAAATTTAGTGTTGGGCCATGTACTAAAGTCAGGTCAAAGCCTAACGGTTCACTGTCAGGTAATGTGGAATGACATGGATTTGGGTATGTTCGTTGTCACAAGTTCAACCATCTCTATTATCCTAACCGAAATAGGGGATCGATCAATTCGTGGCGTCGATTATGAAATCGTAACGGGAATTTACGACTCTCGTTGGCGCGCTTCTTCGCGATCGCGTCTCTTCGCGAACGTTTGAACATTGATATTTAAATAAAATAATTCATTCGAAACATTCATTCTAATTTCCATATAAGAAAATTAATAATATTAAATATTTATAAAGAGAAAATACATAAACGATCTGTAGCGGCGCAGGTGTCACGTAAAATAAAAAAGAAATTTAAGAAAAAAAAGAAACTTTATTCTTTTCTTGTTTGCAATACTCTTCTGAGCTCTAGGCGTGACTGTTCAAGACTGACTTGGATGATTGTAGGGGGAGTATTTAAATTCTTTTATTCGTGGGAGTGGGAAAAGGCTTCGATCATATATTTCTGAGAACGGATAGAGTGTCCGGATGTTATCCCGATGCACACTCATGCTAAGGCACTTGGAATCTCGCTATCCTATCGCTTTGTTTAGTCGGATTTCGTCTGTGACATTTCGTTCGTCACACAGGAGTCATAGGTCGAGGCAAGCGAGAGAGAGACTCAGGTTGTTATTGTCCTCGAACCCGGACAATGCCCCAGCACACGAAAGTAACGTTCGAATATATCCGGGCAAGAAAGATATTGTCACCTTGGAGACTAACCGATGAGTTTGAATTTACCGATGATACTCCCCCCCGGCCAGTATCAAAACAAACAAACGCGATCGCACGAGATCATTATTACCGATTATTACCGAGTATTATTATTGACTATTATCGAGTTAACAGTTGGCTCGGTAACTGTTAACTCGATAATACTGTATCGACAGCGATATTATCATCTAGCGACTTATATATCATCTTAGCGAATCGATTAGTACAAGCATCTGTGCGTACATCATTTGTACAATTAATTTATTACTTCAAATACATTCGACAATTTCAATATCAAGCATTTCGTCTACTTCACAAGCATCCTCTTATATACAAGCTCCCACAGACCGTTCGCTATTGTAATCTTTGACCCTGCTGCGGTTGTAAAATCACAACGGGTTACGGTATCTTCAATAAGTGAAGACGTTTACAGGTTTTGCGCAATTCTCCTCCCACTGTTAACAGGTAATTGCCTGCTCGTCTTTGGGCAATATTTGCGAAGCCACATCGGTTCCGGTAAAGAATACTGTTACAAATAACTTTTCGTTCGTATTGGTTTCGTTGGTTGAAACGACTGTTAGCCGCCGAAATTAAAAGAGAGGAGGGGAGACTACGTAAAGACCTAGGAAGATTACGAGATCAAAATGAAATTAGATTTTCACCTTCGAACATTCCCATATTTGGGTTCGAGAATACTCTTTGACCCGAAGAGCCGCACCCATTTTCAAGGGCTGTACCGCCCGTGGGTTACAACAACGACGAACAATCATATTCCATAAACTTCATTTAATATAGAATAGTAAATAAAAATCAGAATTTGTTAAAAGCATATAACTAATGAGAATCAAATAACTACCAACTTAAGAAAATATTGAGCATATTTATTTTTCGGAAGAAACTAATCCTTTCCGCGTTAGTATTCCTGTCCATAGCATGTAAGGCAAAACGTGGTATTTATTTGCCAGTCGTACTAATACATTAGTCAACGCTACTCACACGTATATATTAACGAATTTTCATATCAAGAACACGACTGTTTGGGATATTCAAAATAGTAGCGCGCTTTTGTTAGGCGAGTCAACTTTTTGAATTTATTTCATTCAGTAGTCTTAAGTATTTGCCTTTGTTTGGGAGTAACGAACTAGGGTCGAACCACCCAAAATAGGCTAACAACTATTTCTGGTAGCAGCAACTACCGTTTTAATTAAAATTCAAAATTAGAAGTAAATAGACAATGGTTACAAAGATCAGTTTGTCACACACGAAAATACATGCATAACTGTGTAAAATGCAATCTTCCCAGGAATTTAATTGAAATTTACTGCTTTTTCGTTTCTGTTTGAGATATCCTGACAATTCAACGGTGGCTTAAAGCTAATTTTGACGCCCAATGCAGAGTATGACTATCTTTCCATGTAATTGTACGCGGAACTGCGTAAAATGTAATCTTTTGCAGGATTTGATTGAAATTTGCTGTTTTTACTTCTGTTTGCGATATCCAAACGACTAAACGCTTATTTAACTCTATTTTCTATACCGAGTGCGGCGGACATCATACTTTACATAGAAGTACGCACAGATCTGTCTAAAATACAATCATTTGGAGTACTTCGTCGAAACTGCTGCTTATGACTCCTTTCTGAGATATTCTAACAGACGTTAGTTGAACATTATTCCTGACGCCGATTACATCGCACGTCAGATTTTTCATGTAAATATATGCAGAACTGTGTAAAAGTCAACCCTTCGCAAAATCACATTGAAATTTTCTGTTCTTTCGTTTCCATTTGAGATATTCTGACAAACTTTACTTTAACTTTATTTTTGACGCTGACTGTGTAACGAACACTCAAGAGCCAGGGATCCTCTGACACCGGATATATCGACAAAACTTAGTATTGGGATGCCTAAGAGAAAAGACGACGACCAGACCCCCCATTCATAAGATACAATAACGAACCAAAACCCTCGGTCCTTTAGTGACCAGTCTCAGTCTGTATTCTGTAGTGAATAAACCGTGAAGATGGCGGCATGCGAACAGGACGCGTGTATATCGCTCCCGGAACAGTGACCAATATCTCTGGTAAACCAAAGAATTCGGTCAAGGAACTAGTGCTCAAGTGAAGTTTCAGTGCTTCATGTTAAAGCGTGCAAAGTTTCGCGGAGTTTGCTGTGGAAGACGTGAGAGGCAAAAGAAAGTTTGTGCTGTGTTTGGAGGTTAGGGCCACGTGCACGCCAAACTAGCGCGCGCGCAGCCCACCAGCGCCACTGCGCCTGACGCGGCGAGAAACGCCAACAGGATGGAGGTTTCGGAGGAACCTCCAAGAAGAGTCACCAGGAGCTCACGGAAAATCACGGACGGGTCGGAGAGCACTTCCCTCACTCCGGCCACGGTGGCAAGAGGACCGCGGACACAAGCGAGGTCCGACGACGAAGAGTCGGACGCCTCGCTCGCGTCGACGGCACCCAGGGGAAGAAAAAGGCGCCTTACGTCGATAACCCCGGAGGAATCCGAAGAGCTGGCGACGGCTGTAAGAACGAGCCCGGCGACGGACGCCAACGCCGTTGTCGATAGAAACGTCGCAGAGATAATACTCATTGCGACGACAACGCCCAGCCTAGAGGAAACGGTCGCGAGGAGGCTACGGGATGCGGCGAATCAGCTCTCCGCCGCATGGAAGAACAAATCCCCGATGAAGACGGGGCAAACACACCATAGCAGCACCGCGGCTGCGAGGCCCGCGGAAGAGAGGCAAACCGCGTTAGAGGAGGAGGTCGCAGCCCTTCGCGAAGAACTACCCAGAAGGGCTGCCTGCGCTCACGAGTGCCCGCGGTGCAGTTTTCGACTCCCAAGTCAGGCCCTCCCGCACCGGTGGGCAAGAGCGACAGAGAGCGCATCGATGCCCTGGAGAGGACGTGCAAGGAGCTCCGGTCGACCATAATGAGGGACATCGAGGAGCGATTCGGGGACCGACGACCACGTACCCCCGAACCCCGGCACCAGGCGGACGACTCCGCCACCCGCCACACCACCCAAACAACGGTGCTCCGGAGGGAGCAAGAGAGTGGTGAATGGAGAGTGGTGGAAAGGAAGAAGAAGAGGAAGGAGAAGAAGACGGGGAAGACGGTTGCCTCTGGAGAAGAGGCGAAGAAAGGACGGCACGAAAGCTCGACGGGCACACCGAAACCGAGCGCCGCCGCCCCCACAACGAGGAAGGGATCAACACAAGCACCGAGAGCGGCCACGCTCCCCCGCCCCCAGCGAACATCGGCGGTGTCAATAACCCTGAACAAGGGAGCGAAGGCGTCATACGCCGAAGTACTCGCAACGGCCAGACGGACGATCCCGCTTGCGGAGATCGGCGCAACGGCCATCCGCATGAGAAAAACGATGACGGGAGCCATCGTCATAAGGGTCCCCAAGGACAAGAACCGGGAAAAGGCGTCGCTGCTGGCGACGCGCCTAGCCGAGGAATTGGACCCGACCGAGGTAAGAGTTGCGGCTCCACGAAGGATGGCGGAGCTGAGAGTGACCAGGATAGACATCTCGACCGACAAGGAAGAGCTCCGGCAAGCATTAGCCTCAGCTGCAGGATGCGGCGTTGCGGAGGTACAAGTCGGAGAGATCGGCATCACCAGAGACGGCCTCGGGTCGTCCTGGATAAAGTGCCCGGCGGCTGGAGCACGGAAACTGGCCCAGGCGGGAAAACTCCCACTGGGATGGTCTATTTTGAAGGTCATAGCCGTCCCGAAGAGGCCCTTGCAATATTACAGGTGCCTCGAGCTGGGACACGTGCAAGCAACCTGCACGTCCACCGTGGAGCGAGGGCACCTGTGCTACAGGTGCGGCAAAGCCGGACATCGGGCCAGAGGCTGTCCCGTCTCTGTTCCCAAGTGCCCCCCTGTGCGAGTCGCTCTGGGCACCCGCCAACCACAAAATGAACGGGGTGGCATGCGGTCCCCCGAGAATAAAGAAGAGGCGACCCGTCCGCGAGCCAGCTGCGGGAGGAATACCAGGAAGCACCGCCGACAAAATAACGGTGGATGGCCGAGAGGAGGCCACGGAGCTGAAATAACAAGATCCAACGCATCCTCCAGTGCAACCTGGGAAGGTCTAGACGGGCGCAAGACCTGCTCTTCCAGACCATCCGAGAGAGCGAAGTCGCCCTTGCGGTGGTGGCCGAGCCGTACCGCGTTCATGACGCCCCCAACTGGGTCGGGGACCTGGATGGATTGACGGCCGTCACCTGGACACCAGCCCTGGGTGCCTCCGGCGTCCTGCTCGACCGCGGCAACGGCTATGTCGCGGTCGAGTGGGCTGGAATAGCGGTGGTGACGGTCTACGTTTCACCCAACTGCGGCCTGGCCGCCTTTGGGGACTTCCTGGACGGGGTTGGCGAGTGCGGCAGAAGATGCCGACCACGCCAGGTACTCGTCCTCGGCAATTTCAACGCCCGCTCGACGCAATGGGGAAACGCTGCGACGAACCCCCGAGGAAGATGGCTGACCGACTGGGCCGCGGGTCTCGGGCTCCTACTGGTAAACAGGGGCTCGGCGAGCACCTGCGTGGCGTGGAGAGGATCCTCCGTGGTCGACATCACGTGGGCTACCTCGGCGCTGTACCCGAGGATCCGCAACTGGAAAGTGGCCGAGGGGGTCGAGACCCTGTCTGACCACCTCTACATATTGATGGAGGTGGCCTCCAAGAAAAACACCAACGACGACGCCCGAAGAGGAGCGGGACCTTCCCGCCCACCACCGCCAAGAAGGCGTCTGAAGGTAAGGGACAGGGAGATGCTGCGGGCTGCAGCCATCGTTTCTGCCTGGAGCTGGGACGCCCGCAGGACGACCACGCTGGAAAGCGTCGACGAGGAGGCAGAAAACCTCCGAAGATACATGAGCGACGCATGCGACGCCTCGATGCCGCGCGTCGCGCTGGAAAGGGGACGCGACCGCCGAGGCGTACACTGGTGGACGCCGGAGATCGCGGAGATGCGAGCGAGCTGCGTTCGGGCCCGCAGAAGATTCCTAAGGGCCCGTCGTCGCAGGAGGACACGCGACGAGGAAGAGATCACCCGCTGCTACGAAGCCTACAGATAGGCGAGACGCACTCTCCAGCGGGAAATCAAGATCGCGAAAGCTCGGTCCTGGACGGAGCTCATCGAAGCGGTCGAATCCGACCCGTGGGGGCGGCCGTACAAAGCGGTGACAAAGAAGCTGCGACCCTCCCCCCCCCCCCCCCGCTGACCGCAAACATGGACCCGGTGCTGCTAGACAATGTCATCGGGACCCTGTTCCCGCGGGAAGCTAGCGACGCGAGGCAGCCAGGGCCACCCTCCGCCTCCTCCAGCGACGAGACGGCGCTGACGGCAGAGTGGAGCGAAGAGCTGCGAGTCACCGAAGAAGAGCTCTCCGAGGCGACAAAGAGAATGGCATCCCGGGACGTGGCGCCGGGCCCGGATGGAATCCCGGGCCGAGTCTGGGCGGAGTCGATGGACATCATGGCTCCCCGTCTACGACATCTCTTTACGAGATGCCTAAAGGAGGGCGTTTACCCTCGGACGTGGCGAACGGCAAGATTGGTCCTGCTACGGAAAGAAGGTCGTCCGCTGGACTCGTCGTCTGCGTACAGGCCGGTATGCCTGCTAGACGAAGTGGGCAAGCTGCTGGAGCGGATAATCGCCGCCCGTCTGGAAGCTCATATGTCGAGACAGGTGCCCGGTTGGCACGACAGCCAATTCGGATTTCGCCGGGGCCGCTCGACGGTGGACGCGGTGATGCGGGCGAGGTCCATGGCGGAAGACATGGTCTCCCGAGGAGGGATGGCGCTGGCGGTCTCCCTGGACGTCACGAACTCCTTCAACACCATCCCCTGGGCTAGGATCGTAGAGGCTCTGCGGTACTTCGAGGTACCGACGTACCTCGTCAGGGTCATCCAGGCGTACCTCAGCGACCGGTGGATCATATACACCGGGAGGAGCGGAGAAGCAAGAAGACCGGTGGAGCGCGGCGTACCGCAGGGTTCGGTGCTGGGACCCATACTGTGGATCACTGCCTACGACTCCGTCCTCCGATGTCCGATGCCCCCGGGCACGGGCACGGTATGCTACGCGGACGACACCTTGGTCCTGGCCGGGGGACGCTGGTGGCACGAGGCCGCGGACCTCGCGAGGGACGCCGTGGCGTGCGCCGCACGCGCCATTCAGAGGCTCGGCTTGAGCGTGTCGCCGGCCAAATCCGAGGCCCTGGGGTTCTTCGACCACCATCACAGAGGACCCCCTCCTCCTGGACTGTCCGTGACCATCAACGGAGAAGCGGTCCCGGTAGGGGACCGGATGAAGTACCTGGGTCTCACCATCGACAGCCGATGGACGTTTGGACCGCACTTCGAGCTCCTGGTCCCGAGGATGACGGCCACAGCCAACGCCTTATGCGGCCTGCTACCGAACATCGGCGGAGCAGGACTGGGAGTCCGCCGACTCTACGAGGGAGTGATCCGGTCCCGAGTCCTCTACGGGGCTCCCGTATGGGCCGAGGACCTGATGGCGAATCGCCGCAGCCGGACCTTGCTGAGGAGGATACAAAGGACGACCGCCATTCGCATAACGAGGGGGTACAGGACCATGTCCTACGAGTCGGCGACGGTGCTGGCGGCGTCCCCCCCGTTCGAGCTGCGGGCCCTTGCGCTCCGACGGGCGTACACACACCTGAGGGCCCCGCGCGCAGACGGACGTACGACGACGCCGACGTCCGACGACCGATCGGTCCCGGACGTCCGAGTGGAGGCGAAGTTGGAGATCTGGGACCGGTGGCGCTCTCAACTGGCCGAAGAGGACGCCGCGCGGCCGCACCGCGCCGTTCGCGCCGTGCTTCCCAATTGGGAAGCCTGGAGAGATCAAGGCGGGGTCCCGCTAACCTTCAGGATGACGCAGCTGCTCACGGGACATGGAGTTTTCGGCGAGTATCTGCTAAGGATTCGGGGGGAGGTGACCTCCATCTGTCACCACTGCAAGGAAGAGGAGGACACGGCGCAACACACGCTGGAATTTTGTCTAGCGTGGGCAGAACCGCGCCGCGTCCTACGGGTCGACATCGGCGAGAGATTAGCCCCAGAAGTGATCGTCAAGGCCATGCTCAGGGGCCATCAGGAGTTCAACGCCGTCCGCACCTTCTGCGAGCAAGTAATGCTGGCGAAGGAGCGAGCGGAGAGAGATCGGAAGAGAACGCGCGATCCTGCGAGATCGTCGCGCCAAAGAAACTCAATACGCCACAGGAACGCGGCACTGTCGCCGCCCTAGCAGCGTCAAACTAGGAACGAGGCGTTAGGGGGTGTGGTCCCCCCCTAGCGACCCAACATAGACCGGGATGCCTCCCCAATAAACAGCTGGGAGAAGACGACGAGGAGCGACTCTCCTGGTAGCAATTGTAAAAAAGAGCCCGAGGACGCTTCCACCAATCGTCGGGACGACCACCGTGGAGTTTTAGTCGGTAGGAGTCCGACACTACTCTGCTGTTGCGTGCAACAGCGAGTGTCCATGAGGATTTCTCCACGTACGAAAAAAAAAAAAAAAAAAAAAAGTTAGTTTTGAGTGGCGGTATTTGCTGTCAAGTGCCGCCACAAGCTAGCGTCATTTTTCTAAAGATTTCTGGAGTTTTTGTTTGTATTTTTACTTATTCTACTTTTAATTGCTTTATACTGAAGTTTTCTTTTCCAGCAGTGTTGTTCAATAATTCGATTAAGGAATCTGTTATTTGAGCATCTATATAGATCGGTGGTGGTTTAACGATATGAGTTGTGACCTTTTCTTTTGGGTTCGTATCGATTTCTTCTGTTAGTGAACGGCATAAATTTTGGAGTAGGATGTCTTGTAGCCATTGTAGCATTTCTGTATCTGAAGTTTTCGTGGAGCTTGTGCCTGGTATTATTTTACACTTTTTGTGCACTGTTGCTATCTTCCAGTGTTTATCTTGATACGATAGTTCGTGATTGTAGCTGTTTTCTTCTTAGTTTTGCATCGTTTCCATTTCTTTTGTAGATGAGCTTTCCTATTCTTTGTTTATTGATTGTGTTACGACCGTTCACGGAGAGACACGATCGCGAGGAAAACGTGTCAGCGAGAGACGTAAATTCTCGCTACGGTTCGGATAATCGACGCCGTGAATTAGTCGTTCCCCTGTTTCGGTTAGGATAACAGAGGTGGTTCAATGAATTAACACTGTGTTAACAGGGTTAATATAAATGTATATTTTCAACAATTATGAAAATATTAACAAGAACCAAATAAATGGTTTAACAATGAATACGATTGATATCTCGATGAATTCAATAAACTGAGCGAC
This sequence comes from Bombus hortorum, assembly GCA_905332935.1. Classification (NCBI taxonomy): domain Eukaryota; kingdom Metazoa; phylum Arthropoda; class Insecta; order Hymenoptera; family Apidae; genus Bombus; species Bombus hortorum. The sequence continues at coordinate 46,049 of HG995197.1, forward strand.
TTTTAATGATTTCGTTACAACCTCTCGGTCAGACCGTTAGATGAGACTTTCAGATGCGACTATGAAATGAGACTGTTAGATGCGACTTCTCGGATGAGACTTTCAGATGCGACTTCTCGAATGAGACTTTTTAGTTGACACTGTTCAGTTGAGACTTCTCGGATGAGACTTTTAGTTAAGACTTCTCAGATGAAACTGATCACCTGTCGATTATTTCTTTGTCTTCTTGGAGACGACCCCCACCACGCTCGGGTCACGCCACCGTTCGCGCCCATGAATACGTGTGCCATCTTCTTTATGTGTATGGAATAACGGACCAAAATCGAAGTTTCTAGAGCTCGATGTTAGATAAGAAATATGCGCTCGCTGCGACATTGTATAGATTTCGCCGGTCCTGTAAGACGATCCGTCCGCGACACTGTAGTGCCGCGCGCGACGGTTAGGAACACGGCCTATAGCGAGCCTCGTGACGTAACAGTTGTTTTCTACTTAACGTATTTGTAGCTTTATTTATGTAATATATTTCACTTTTGTTTGTTATTTTGATTGGTGGTATTTGCTGTTGCACTTTGGAGCTTTACCATTTGGCAATGTTTGATGTCTTTTCGTTCAGGCAGAACTGAAGGACGGTGTGCCGTGAATTTGGTGCGAAACACGAAGTAAAATGGACGTTCATCTGTCATGATGTTCCAAACTCCACAGTTTCGCCACGAAAATGTGTAAAAACTCAAATTTAAAGAAGCATTCTAGAAGTATGAATAAACACAGTATTGAGTAAACACTGCGTATAAGCAAATAAACGGAAATGTTTGCGCCACGCTTGACGTTGAGCACGGTGTAGAAAGAGAGTTTGTTAGTCACGACTTTTCAAAAAGGTGCGGAAGTATTTAAGAGCATGTACTTCAATGGGGCATTCTAAAAGAATTTATTTCCATAAGTATGTTCTTCGTATGGTCATGTAGATGATCTACTGAGCGCTACATTGGACATTCAAGACGAAGTAAAACGTGCATTTATTTGTCGCGACAACCCAAAATACGGCGAAACATTCTGAAAGATTTGATTTACATAAGTCTTTCGCATAGTTATGTAGAAAACCTAATGGGCGCTGCGTTTAGCGTTCAAGGCGGAGTAAAACGCACGTCTATATGTTACGACGTCTCAAACAGGATCAAAAACACGCAAAGTACATGCATAAGTTTGCGCAAAACTTCGTGAAATACAATTTTAAAATGTTTCATTCCAACAAGCTCCCGTAGTTTCAAAACAATCAAGCGCATCCAATTCTGTTCTCGCGTCTAACTTAATTCTTTTTCACAATCTGATATCTTGGCTTATGATTACCTAAATTGTAATTACAATGTAGTATCGTGGACGAGGGGCCTTTTTTTTCGTACGTGGAGAAATCCTCATGGACACTCGCTGTTGCACGCAACAGCAGAGTAGTGTCGGACTAAAACTCCACGGTGGTCGTCCCGACGAATGGTGGAAGCGACCTCGGGCTCTTTTTACAATTGCTACCAGGAGAGTCGCTCCTCGTCGTCTTCTCCCAGCTGTTTATTGGGGAGGCATCCCGGTCTATGTTGGGCCGCTAGGGGGGGGGGACCACACCCCCTACCGCCTCGTTCCCAGTTTGACGCTGCTAGGGCGGCGACAGTGCCGCGTCCCTGTGGCGTATTGAGTTTCTTTAGCGCGACGATCTCGCAGGATCGCGCGTTCCCTTCCGATTTCTCTCCGCTCGCTCCTTCGCCAGCATCACTTGCTCGCAGTAGGTGCGGACGGCGTTGAACTCCTGATGGCCCCTGAGCATGGCCTTGACGATCGCTTCTGGGGCTAATCTCTCGCCGATGTCGAGCCGTAGGACGCGGCGCGGTTCTGCCCACGCTGGACAAAACTCCAGCGTGTGTTGCGCCGTGTCCTCCTCTTCTTTGCAGTGGTGACAGATGGAGGTCACCTCCCGCCGAATCCTTAACAGATACTCGCCAAAAACTCCGTGTCCCGTGAGCAGCTGCGTCATCCTGAAGGTCAGCGGGACCCCGCCTTGATCTCTCCAGGCTTCCCAATTGGGAAGCACGGCGCGAACGGCACGGTGCGGCCGCGCGGCGTCCTCTTCGGCCAGTTGAGAGCGCCACCGCTCCCAGATCTCCAGCTTCGCCTCCACTCGGACGTCCAGGGCCGATCGGTCGTCGGACGGCGGCGTCGTCGTACGTCCGTCTGCGCGCGGGGCCCTCAGGTGTGTGTACACCCGTCGGAGCGCAAGGGCCTGCAGCTCGAACTGGGGGGACGCCTCCAGCACCGTCGCCGACTCGTAGGACATGGTCCTGTATCCCCTCGTAATGCGGATGGCGGTCGTCCTTTGTATCCTCCTCAGCAGGATCCGGCTGCGGCGATTCGCCATCAGGTCTTCGGCCCATACGGGGGCCCCGTAGAGGACTCGGGACCAGATCACTCCCTCGTAGAGTCGGCGGACTCCCAATCCTGCTCCGCCGATGTTCGGTAGTAGGCCGCATAAGGCGTTGGCTGCGGCCGTCGTCCTCGGGACCAGGAGCTCGAAGTGCGGTCCAAACGTCCATCGGCTGTCGATGGTGAGACCCAGGTACTTCATCCGGTCCCCCACCGGGACCGCTTCTCCGTTGATGGTCGCGGACAGTCCAGGAGGGGGGGGGGGTCCTCTGTGATGGTGGTCGAAGAACCCCAGGGCCTCGGATTTGGCCGGCGACACGCTCAAGCCGAGCCTCTGAATGGCGCGTGCGGCGCACGCCACGGCGTCCCTCGCGAGGTCCGCGGCCTCGTGCCACCAGCGCCCCCCGGCCAGGACCAAGGTGTCATCAGCGTAGCATACCATGCCCGTGCCCGGGGGCATCGGACATCGGAGGACGGAGTCGTAGGCAGTGATCCACAGTATGGGCCCCAGCACCGAACCCTGCGGTACGCCACGCTCCACCGGTCTTCTTTCTTCTCCGCTCCTCCCGGTGTATGTGATCCACCGGTCGCTGAGGTACGCCTGGATGACCTTGACGAGGTACGTCGGTACCTCGAAGTACCGCAGAACCTCCACGATCCTGGCCCAGGGGATGGCGTTGAAGGCGTTCGTGACGTCCAGGGAGACCGCCAGCGCCATCCCCCCTCGGGAGACCATGTCTTCGGACATGGTCCTCGCCCGCATCACCGCGTCCACCGTCGAGCGGCCCCGGCGAAATCCGAATTGGCTGTCGTGCCATCCGGGCTCCTGTTTCGACATATGAGCTTCCAGACGGACAGTGATTATCCGCTCCAGCAGCTTGCCCACTTCGTCTAGCAGGCATACCGGCCTGTACGCAGACGGCGAGTCCAGCGGACGACCTTCTTTCCGTAGCAGGACCAATCTTGCCGTTCGCCACGTCCGGGGATAGACGCCCTCCTTTAGGCATCTCGTAAAGAGATGTCGCAGACGGGGAGTGGACGAGGGGCCTGGAGGGTGTCGAGCGAATTATAAGCAAGCGGTTGCGGAACATGTGCGTGGTGGGGCTAATACAAAAGACTTGAGGCTAAAACAAAAGACAAGGGGTTGGTAACGGATAAAAACGAATTAACAGTCTTTGTGAGTTGAGAAATCAGAGAGTGCGAATTGCACTGTCGAGTGTGTGTTGCTAGCGTTGTTGCGAGAGTGTGATCCGCATGAGAGAGAGCGTTGGATCCCTGGTGACGAGAATTGCAAATTAACTATCTAGTTATCCTAATTATAATACGTTATTGTGATGAGTTCGCGTTAAACAACCATCGTTTCCTGTTTATCCAACATCTGTTTAATCCATTTATTGTAAATAAACTAATTGTAGTAAAGATCCTACAACAATATAATTCTTTTTATTTAAATTTGCATCTACTATACATTTTCTTCTACACTTACTTAATTTGCTAATAACACTCAGTTGAATGCAATTTTAAATAAAAAAAAATTATGTTATAATAACATTTTAGATAAACATAGCCCAAGATATTAGTTAGAAAAAGAAATGAAGGTACACGTCAGAAGAAAATCAGGTGCGCTGGCTTGCCCCGAAACTTCGAGAGTACACAGGGACATGAAATCGTTGGGCGAAAACACGAGGCTGTCTTTCTCAGTGATCATCTATTCCTTATTGTGACATCAAATTTAACATCTTTCTGCGACTATCAAATCGTTGTGTATTCTCGCCTAATTATACTTCTATCAACAGCTCATATATGGCGAGCAACGTTTGACTGTAATAGCAAGCATACGTGTTCGACCACCGTGGAGTTTTAGTCGGTAAAAGTCTGACACTACTCTGCTGTTGCGTGCAACAGCGAGTGTCCATGAGGATTTCTCCACGTACGAAAAAAAAAAAAAAAAAGGTTGTTAAAATTATAGCACGTTATTGTGATTAGTTCACGTTAAACAACTATCGTTCTTCTGTTTAATCAACATCTGTACTATCCAAATTTATAAATAAATTATTAGTAGTATTTCTCCGATACTACAATAGTTCACTGTAATTCTCGATTTTGCATATATCCATAACTGTCTAGGGTATGCTGCCGATTAAACTCGCCTTATTCTCCGACTTTGACGCCGGATGCAGCGCAAATTTGACGGTTACTTTAGCTATGAACAAAGCGTCCTGGATTGCAATCATTTAAAGTAGTTCATTGTAATCCTCGATTTCACATACCTCCATCATCAGTCTGTGATATCCTGACAATAAAACGGACGTTATACGCCGTTCTTGACATCGAATGCAGCGCACATTAGTCTCTTATCTTAGATAAGGATAGAGCGGTCCTGTTACGGAAAGAAAGCGGTCCTGTTGCTGGTGTAGATGTCGCTGTGAGGGGTAACTGCTGCATTTTTCTTCCCATTTCTGATGCCGCAGAAGAAAAATCGGACCCCGGTCGTCGGTATTTGAAACCCGGGTACCGAACGTTCGTAACCTGAGGCGCTAACCACTGCGCTGCCGTCGTCCGACACTAGTTAGTGTCGAGTGGTGGTATTTTTGCTGTCGAGTGCCACCACAGATCTATTATAATAAAAATTATTTAGTATATGTATATTTCAATATTCGTCCCACAATTTCATCAAGTGATATTTAGGTACTATTCCAAATTATATTTTCATTATTTCATCCACTACTAAAATAATAATTTCTTATACTAAAATATTGCACTGATTGTACGAAGCTCAGGTTCGACTGGTTCGAAACTCGTTTCTTGTATTTCGGGAGCCATATAACTATGTAGTATCGAATTAAGCAGGCAATTGGCATTTCAATTCTGAGTTCTAATATATCCATCATAATACGCGATATTACACCTCATTATTATTTATAATTTAATATCTAATTTGTTAAAGGGAATAGTATGCAGTAGATGGGAAATTAAATTAAGAATCTTAAATAATTTTATTAATTATGTTTGCCAAAGCAGAGAATATTACAAATTATGACGATTAATCCAAATTCATTAAGGTAAAAATAAAATTTTTAAATGTTTCTATCAGGTTTATACACGAGATATCTTGTCAATATCTTTCGATAAAAATATATTGAATGTTGTTAGTTATTTGAGTGTACACGAATGTGAATCGTGTCAGTGTCACACGCTCAAGAAGACCACCCGCTCAGAAACAGTAATAGGATAGGCTAGAAATCCTGCATATCACAGCCATCGAAACAATAACCAAATATAACCTTATTCCTAAATAACTGAATAGGCGCCTCTGAGATACACCAGACGACAACCCCTCCAGAGGGACTAAAACCTCAATATAAATACCGTCCAAAATAAGCACTCGCCGAGTCTGTTAAAACATTTTGATCCAGTCTCTTGTAACACTTTGAACCGTCACTCTGTCAGATTTATATAATAAATTCCATTATCATATACGAAGTTCAATTTCTTCACCTTATTCGTGAAACGTTCGAACTGCAACGCGAGGAGATTACCAACGATCTATCGATTTCGCGATCTCTTGTGTCTCTGACGTGACATCAGCGAAGCTCGTATCTGAGCTCAAATAATTATAATTTCAACATTCGACTAATCGCCGAAGAAACAATATCATGCGACTTGCCAATTATAGCATGCACAATAGAATGACAAGGTGTCGTTACATTTGATTTGATTGCATTTGCTTCCTCAAATTCATGATCATGATTATCCCTTCACTTTGGACGGACATGAATAATCGAACTCTATCCATAAGCATTCAATAATTACATTTGAATTGATACTGATTTTATATCAAATAGTTAAATAAAAAAGAAAGTACTGCGTTTGAAATTAAAAAATAAAATTATAAATGATGATTAAAAATAAAATAGAAATAAAAATATCATTTGAAAGATTTCATTAATATTAGATAAAATAAATCGTTAATTTAATAGTTACGAATTGATGGTATTCAGAGATTCAGATGGTAATTCAAAGGTGTCGAACCGGGAACCGCATGCGGCTCTTTCCCATCTTTAGCTGTTCGATAGAACCACAGAAGAATGGCCCCCTGCATACATTATGGATGTAGAATGTTCATAATCTCGTGCAGTGCGGAGTGCGAAGGAAGAAGGAAAAGAAAAAAAAGAGAAAATGAGCGGCCCGGTACCTCGCGGTCCGCCCATTGCAAGCTGGAGGAGGGAACATGATTCTTTTCCGAACATCTCGCCGGTACAACACGGAAGACGCAGACCAAGAAAAGCAATTGGCACGGCTGGAGCGATTGGTAGAAAAGACTCAGCCTCCATACTCGTCCGCGTTCTCGATCCTCGCGCGCTCGTGTCGCGCTCACCGCGTGGGTGTCGTAGAAATCCGGCCAACGACGATCGATTAGATCATAGAACATATTAAAGAATCATCGAAATCAGAAAGGAAATAGCTTTCTTACAAGCTCGCCCTAATATTATATTACGTTCCCCTATTAAATGAAACAACTTTCATGTGAAATATCTTCTTGCATTTTTGATAATTAGAGAATAAAGAATACTTAAAAAAATAATAACAGTGTGTATCCATTTACATCAAGTTGGAGCCTATCGCTGCCAACAGTTTTCATAGGAGGGTGACAGACTTTCTTTCAAGAGTTTAACGAATATAGCTTCTATAGCTACATACGCATACTATATTAGCTGCATTACTATCGAGGATTAAATTGAATGTACTAATTTCTATGTTCGCCGTAGCGAATCATAGATGGCGTAAGAAACTCTAACTTTTTTCAGATCGGTATTTTCACGATCATATAAACAGGCCTCGACACTCGCTAGGGAAAACCGTCCGAAAATTGAATCGTGTCTAGTCGTGAGAAATTCACATGAAAGATCAACAAAGTCAGCGTTCTTGCGAGGTGGATAGAGATGAGTAGAGTATCTCTGTCTCTGTCTGAAACATCCATATTATGTCACGCATGCGTAGAACAAGAATCTTCTTGTCTTCCACGTTGATTTTTCACGACTCAATTTCCGAACGGATTTCCCTAGGCTTCGGTATATGAGCATCGAGACCTTTTTATATGATCGTTGGTATTTCAAAACCAACAGAACAGAAGAGACACGAAGTCTCATTTAATGCCACGACTATTCTATCCTTAGTTAATGCTAGCAACTCGTACGGATTATTGATCAGTCTCAGTGACGTAGTTAAACAAATGGTCGAACACTTAATCGGTTGGATTCACTGGTGAAAGGTACCGCTGTCAGTAATAATACGACTACTATACCGCACGGTATTTTTATCGATAATGCCGACACCTCAGACGCGATCAAGAAGAGTCAGACTGAGGTTCTCAACGATGCATTTTGGATATTCCATCAAACAGACGAAATTTCTGTGAGAAGCCTTCGCATGGACAAATGGCTCCAAGATAGAAAGCTTTGGCTTTTAGGTAGCACACTACCTCTGCTACCAAGGAGGTAAACACTGACTATTTTTTTACGAATCTTCCCTTTGTTCAACCTTTCACATTTAGTATCCATAAAATTTTGCACGATATTAATAATTTTTGTCTTCTTTGCGGAATAGTTTTGAATCTAATAATCTATCGCTTTACGGTGATGATAATGATGATTTCTCAGGTAGAGAATCTGTTAATAATTGAATAAAATCCTTTCTTTATTTAATTTCTATTTATAGCATTTTCATTTTTATTGACAATAAAATATTAGATACAATATAATGTTAGAGAATTATGAGAAATACTAAGTTGTTTTATTTGGTTATTATCATCAGTAGTCGTATTATTAATGACATTGTCATTAGATGGTAATAACAAAATCCGGAATCACTTAGTTGCCAACCCAATATATTATTTTTCGTAATCTGAATATCTGTGAATATATTCCTGACTCCTTTTCAAATTTTAATATGCATATGGCATGATGGTATTTTTGTGATATTTTCTATTTTATTTAGTTTATGGCCAATTTTAGTTTTATTTGAAAATAGAGCCTTTCTTTCTGTTTATTTTGCTTAACTTCACATTTACTGTTTGCAAATTTATTGTTTACAAATAGTTTTACGTTTTTCGAAATAAAGAATGGCAGAAAAATATAAGTAAAGAATACCATGACCGAAATCTGAAGATCTACTCTTTCCAGAACACTTAACTTTGACATTGAATTGAATCGATCGATATTTGTTATGTAGTTTAAACACGTAAGACACATTGTATACATTAGACGTTGTGAATAGCCATTAAATACAGTTGATGCATCAACAAAATTTTAACACTAGTCCTAAAGTAGAATAATTTTCTTAGCGCAAAACAATAATTTCTACACAATGTTGTAGTTCGTCGAACAGTTTGTTAAAATGTCAAAGGCTGAAGTTTCATTACTTTAAAGATACTGCTTTAACGTGTCAAATATTACCACTACAGATAATAAGAATAATAATACAAAGATGACGTAAAAATTAAATGACAAAAATAGTGTACAAGATGATTGTAGGATATTATTACATTAAATATTAAGATATATTAAATTTTAAACTACTTCTGTAATGTTAAACTTCATAATACTTCAGTAGTATTAGACCACTTTTCGGATAGTATTATGTACATCCAGGTGGTTTCATGCATTCAATACCTTGTCATAAATACAAGAATAACATAAAATTTCTGGAAAATAGTTTTCGACACAATTTTATAAATATCTACATAGTAATAAAGTAATGAGATGGAAAAAAGTATTTTATTTTGACACATCTTTTCAAAATCTAGTGAGTTCTTGGGTTCTATGTAGTTCTCGCTAATATAATTACGTCTATAGATATTAGGATAATCTAATCGAAGACTAAATATTTCATATGATAGTTCTACATTTTTTGCCATAAACTTACAATATATGCGACTGCCACTAAATATTTATAATCCATATCTAAAATTTCCAATTATTCTATGCTGTAATTAAACTGTTTTAATTTAACTGTTTTATTAAACTATTTTATTCAAATATGATTTTCAACTAGTCTTATTAAATCCACTAAATTCGATGTAAAGTTGCATAATTTGCGTCACTTCGTTTCTACGCTAAAAACAATCCACCTTGGTTCATGGTCGTCATTTAAACATGGACAATATGGCAACTTAATATTGATTATCAATAATCAAGAAGTCAACAGTAACGTAAAGTAGTCTTTCAGCGGGTTCAGTAGCGCTCGGCATGTTCAACAATAAGGGTGTTTCAACATCAAAATCCTATGAACTCCATTCTGGGATTTCTGTACGTATAAGATAATTGTCCAAATAAATATGAATAAATTGTAAAAGAAACGTTGCACAATAACGAATATTCCAAATGACAGAACAATATAAATTAGGAAATTTTTGTTTTTGCAACTTTATGCATAAGAATATTATATATGTATTTCATATGATACAAGATTTTGTTTCTTACAACGATCTAAATCAAGCAATTCTTATTGCTGAAACTTTCTGCATAAGAATATGTGTCTCGTATTAATTTTAATAATAATACTTTAACAATAAATGTTGTGTTATCAAACAATTCGAGCCATTTTTGCAACATAATGGAGAAAGCTACCGTAAATTATTAATGAAAATAAAATCGGAGTTTTATCAATTTCTTCTTGTCAATGTTATAGTTATAGAGTTCGTATTACGACCGACATTTGTAACAAGCAGAACTTTACTTTACATACGGTTTACAATAATAATAACAAATAATATAATTATAATTATAATAAATATAATGTAATAATAATTATAATTGTGATTATAATTATAGTAGCAATAAATAATGAATAATAGAATTATATAATAATAAATATTCTTTGAGCAGATAAAATTTACAATTGTTGCATGAATTTAACGCAACGCGACGCGGAATAAGATCTAAATCAATTCTATTACTTTTTACTCGGCGGTAACCTGCGACTTATTTGATGAGAACAGTAACGATATTAATCTTATTATTCTTCAGCAGACTATATTTGTGTAATCATTTATGTTGACATCATTTTCTTAATTATAACGATAAAGAAGGTTTCTTTAAAAGATTTCTTGCCATTTTTCAATCCACTTACTTACTATGGACGATAACTGAAAGTTGTTCCTTATTAACTGAAGTTAACAGATTTTCGATTCTCATGACTCACGAAATTAGCCAATTCAATATGATACCATTGCAAGGCAGTTGAAACGTTTTTAATTAACACCATTAACCTGTTTGATGGCAGCGATGCATTTTCTGCCGATTTAAAGTTAATTCTGTCTTAACTGTTTAACGATAGCTAAATTATCGAATATCCGGAACCACTGACTTTGGTAACGCTAAAAAGACACGAATATGCTGATGAACTGTTTCCACTTGTCTCGATATGGTCAACGATTTAAGATTTGCAAACTATGGACAGCGTGTGCCACTTTGGTAAGCTTCCAATGGACTTATGAAACTCACATGTTCTACATAACCTTTCAGTCTTTGTCAAAAACAAAAATATCAGATCCAAAATGAAACATATTCACTGAAAGTTTGTGCGATTTATAATATATACATGATGTGAGTTCGTCACAGAAGTATTCGTACCCTTGCAATTACAATTTCATTTGATGTTTAAAGTTTATATCATAAGAAATTGCTGTTTTTCAATAAACGATATATCGATCAAAAGCTTAATTATTACATACATATTCCCATCGATAAGTAATGCAAAGTGTTTATTGTTAAAAAAAATATTGGTTATCTAAATTCAATAATTATAAGAATACGAATACTTCTGTGACTCACTGCACATGTAAAATTAGAGAAATATGAAAATAAATAGAAAACTAGCAATATAAATACGTTTTACAAAAGAATAACTAAATTAGTTGCGTAAATGAGAGAAATATATCGAAGAAACATTGTGGAGTATTAAATAAAAAACAAATTTGTTCGTACATTTGTTCGCTATACAAAATAACACGTTTTTCATATGAATATTCGGGAGACATGAGATTTTTACACAAGCTGGTCTGTATTACGCGACTTAAGGGCGCCTGCGCTCTGAATTCCGATTCGAATAAAGCGAAACAGGGGAGCTTGACCCTTGGTCATTGGCGAGAATACAGACAGTCTGGTCCGCATCCTTTACAGTGCTAGCATGCTCTTTGCGCAACAGTTCACCTCTTTGCCATGTCTTGCCAAGTATAAAAAGTATGTACGAGCCCAAAATTCACTAGAAACTTTCGTTTTATCCGCTATTGTTAGAAAGATTTCTAGTATCACGTCTATTGACGATCGTATAAGTATCTTAATACTCAGATAGGGGACACTTTCACTTATTTCGAATCAATTGCATTTGCATACAAAACTATATTTTCCTCATTTATCCGTGAAAGAGTGAAGCTGTTCCCAAAAAGAATATGTATAAGTACAAAAAATAAAACATAATTTACTTAGAAGATATTATTATAAATTTACAAACTTTTGGGGCTACGTACATTAAGATATTTTATTATTTAAAATAAGAAGCTGCAAATCGTAGAAGTTTCCCCAAATTAAATACGTTTGTATTTATTACTTATCCTTCAAGCTTCTCATTTGACCATATTTGAATACAGTGGCAAAGTAAGAAAATAACTTACCTTTTTCAAAAGTGTTCTTTTGCTTCATTTCAGACATCAACAAGATTATGATCAACATTAATTAACAACTTAAGAGTCATTTTCATTTCTAATCGTTAGTGTATATATACGTTCTAGAATCAAGAGTTAGTATGTAACTACGTGCTACGCTGTTCATCCAATAAATGATGTGAGAAATGTATTTCATGAATCGCGATTGTCATTGCACTTCAATGGGAACACGCGTTTCACAGAAGATAACATCCGCATCGTACTCATAACTGTGTCACATACTTCGATATAGAACTACTAGTAAAAAATATCGGTGTTTCGCGACTTCTCGCTATTCCATAATTCTTTCAATAATGATTGCATCGAAATATAAATTTCAAATTTCACGTAATTAAATAATCGAAACACAACACTGTGAAACGGTGAAACATTAAAACAGGACAAATAAAGAAATATGATATAGAGTATATGCGTACAATCAGCAAGTACATATTTATGTACTCTTATCTTTCAATGTCAACATTATTTCCTTATTAATATTTAAGCACGATGTCTCATTGGGCTACGTACGTATATGGCCGTATCTCGTGACCAATTGTAATTATTACTTATAAAGAAATTATTTTTTTTATAGGTCACGCGCGCCAAGCAAGGCGATGGACCGATACGAACGACTGGCGCGTCTTGGAGAGGGTAGCTACGGTGTAGTCTTCCAGTGTAGAGATCGGCAAACTGGAAAAATGGTAGCTGTTAAAAAGTTCCAACAAACTGAAGATGATCCTCTTATACGCAAAATCGCACTACGTGAAATAAGGCTCCTTAAGGTCAGTCGTTATGCTTGAAAATACAGTAATGTGTAAAATTCTTAGGCCACCTATACGATATAATCATTATCGTTTGACTTATCGTTACTGCAAGACCTATTGTCAAATCATACTACATAAGTCACATGGTAGCAATATAGCAGAATAAGCATGATCATTTCAAAATTTCTGTATCATCGTAATCTTTATTATAAGTATTATCGCCGCCCGAAAAATTTAGATATTTTGTTTATCAATCTGATACGTATATACTGTGTTTGAGATGATAAAATGACTCAAATAGAAAGAAGACGGAGATCATATAATATCATAGAGTAGAACAGCAATTTCAATATTTAGCAAGTTGAAAACAGTTTTCTTTCCTATGTTTATAGTATGTATATAGAAAAGAAAGGGTGGAGAAGAAAGGAACTGTTAGATATCATAAGGCTAGGATCAGACTATCTGAAAATAAGTCTCATGTCTTTCTTTACTTCTCTCTTTTTCCAACATGGTTCTAGCGCTTTACGTATATACATATGTATGCATATACCTTCAAGTGAACGACCCCTTACAAGCTGAAAGTACTAAACCTCGCAGTGGCTAGTCTCGAATTAAGAAAACTTCGTTCAAAAAATATGGAGAAATTCTCGAAAGTATTATTAGTCTTAATTAGAATATAGATGTTTGACATTTCTTAGAGCTTTTTAAGAATATCGATCAGCTCGTGGAAGAAAAATTCGTGATCTTGCACAGCAACGTAGCAATATAAATTCACCGTCGACGTCGACTGCAAGAAGTGGCCAACGGTCAATACCGTGGCGGTCAATATCTTAGCGTGTTCTGCTCTCGATGACCTAGCCTTATCGAAATAATCAGAGAGTTCTCTTCCAAACATATGCGCATTCAAACGAGCGTCCACTCTGTTCTGACATTTCGCCTCAAGGATATCTTCTTTCGTCCGTATAGCAAATACGGGGCGTGATGTTAATGATTTCCTTTCGACACGACTTTTGATCGCAAACACTGTCCGCAATAACAAAGCAAAGCGAAAAATTTCTGATTTCGATAATTTTTTAGTATATTCAAGGTCTATATAAACTACAAAAAAAAAAAAGATAAGAATACTAACGCCAATACTAACGTATACACTAGAAACGCACAATTATTGGCAACAATTTTTTGCAAATATCTCGGAAACTAAAGTTGAGCGACAGTTATATATATGAAAAAAATTGTTCATAATGTTGATTTCCACACATATTCAGAAATTATCAAAGTCAGTGTGGTGAAAGAAAGCTTATATATTATAAGAAGGTAACTATTTACGAAACTGACACCATCTTAGATTTACATGACCTTTTAATATGTTATAGAAATCAAAATTTTAAACAACTTCTTTCTTTGCATATTACCGTCAGACTCTTTTAATTTTTGAGATATTTGCAGAAAACTGAAAAAACTGTCAGTACTACAGTACAATGAATTCTGCCCTATAAATGTATCTATGATACAGTCATAAGTAAGGCCGACACGCTCGTCGCTTGACAATCTGTTTATATCCAATCCATTGATCTGTTTATTTTTATTCCCTACTTTACAAATCTAAATAATCATTCACAATTACATGTGATGCGATACTGTAAGAAATTTTTTCGAAAATCTGTTCCGACGACAAAACGATTTTGTCAATCGAATATAGAGTATCGAAAAATAATTAATTAAATTCTTCATATTACGATATAAAAAGATATTCGCAACGGTAATTAATTAAATTTACAGCGCGCTACGAGGCCGCCATCGACCAATGCTAACGCATACATTACTACGAACGCATTTGTATAGACAGAATTCACTATAGTGGTAACGATTGTTTCTTGCGAATATCTCGGAAACTAGTACAGAGCAACGATTATATGCATAGGAAAAAGTTGTTTAGAATCATGCTCCCGACAATATATTAAAAGCTCATCGAAATAAAAAATGGCGATAGGTTTCTAAATAATTGTGTACCTAAATATAATATACATATAGTGCGGAATAGATGAATGTTATCAATGTTGTAAAGAAACGTGAAACTCAAATATCTGGAACAGTCGACGGGTCTTCGTCGTCTTTGGCGAAACTTTTCAAGTCGAGAATGCGAATACTTGAAGATAACATAAATGAAGCCCTCTCCCTTCCTGCATCATGGGCTAGCGAGCCCTAACAGTTTCATGATTCCGACACTTAGGATTATTCTCATTCATTCTTTATACAATCGTCAACACGGACGAACATCGAAGAATATCCTACGCGACTTCTGTTATTTCGAATCAACGTAACGCTTGAGTAACGATCTTATACTTAACTCGCGTAGTTTTACCTTACGATATAGTAAAATCATTTCAGTATAAAAATTACTGTAATTCATAATGTATCAATCTTAAACTTTCTTTTATGTGTCACTTTCATACTGTTGTACCAAAAAAAGTTGAACTGTTGGTTGTTTAATCCTTGAGTTTCCCAAACTCATTGTATTACATGCAGCATATTTAAAAAAACGTTCTGATTATAAAGGTAATTTGATTTCTAGAATCTGAAACATCCGAATTTGGTCAATCTTTTGGAGGTCTTCAGACGGAAACGGAAATTGCACCTAGTCTTCGAATACTGCGAGTACACGCTACTAAACGAGATGGAGAGATATCCGAGTGGGTGTCCAGAAATCACCACGAAGCAGCTTACATGGCAAATTCTTCAGGGCATCGCGTATTGTCATCGACTAGGTTGCGTTCACAGGGATGTAAAACCGGAAAATATTTTAATTACAGCCGATGGCGTAGTGAAATTGTGCGATTTTGGTTTCGCACGAATGCTTAGTCCTGGTGAAAATTACACAGAATACGTCGCAACTAGGTGGTACAGAGCGCCTGAACTGCTGGTAATTTTTTTTACATAATATAATCATTTCTTTCCATTAATTTTTTAAGATTCCATTCTATATGCACTTGTTTATTAATAATTCATTATCTCCAACTATTGAAATCTTGTGCGTGACATTAACGATAAATTGGTTAAAACAAAAAATAAAATTAATATAGATATTAATCCAGCATACTAATAAAAAAATTATATTCGTTTAAATAATGTATTTTATTAATTAATTCACTAATGATATTTATTTGTATTCTGCTTGGATCTTTTTCGCACTTCTAGATTTTATTGACTTGTATTATAATAACTAAATTATTTTTAATTACTAAGAGAACGTGTTCTTCAACAGGTAGGAGATACTCAATATGGTACACCAGTCGATGTGTGGGCGATTGGTTGTGTTTTCGCAGAATTAATACGTGGAGAAGCGTTATGGCCAGGAAAATCAGACGTGGATCAATTGTATTTAATTCGAAGGACTATTGGTGACTTATTACCGAGACACATAGCTATTTTTCAGCAAAATGAATTTTTCGCTGGTATTACTTTACCGACTCCTCAAACCCTCACGCCCCTCGAAACTGCTCTACCTAATAGAGGCAATACAATTATACAGGTGAATTTTTACATTGCTTTCTTTATCTTAAATAAACGGTTTAAATAAAAAATTTTTAGTAAATTGATCATAAGAAGATTTAATTGATTCCATTCATTTCATCCAACAGCTTGACTTTCTTAAGAAGTGTTTGAACAAAGATCCTGACGAAAGATGGTCTTGTGAACAACTTCTACAACATTCTTATTTTGAGAATTTTCATTTCAAAATGCCCGAAGTTGAAATGGAAGAATTCGATAAGCTTAAAAAATATCGAGATCGATCACGAGTATGTACAGTTTTATAATAATAAGAATACAATGAATAATGAACCAGATAGAAAAGATACATGACATTTTTCTTACTAGGAAATTTATATCGAATACTAAAATATACAACAAGATAATATATTGCATACAAAATAAGTAACAAAAATACCCTTACCTATTGTATATCTATTGTATTTTAGAATAGTAATTACAGTCAAATGGTATTACCCCAACTTCCCAAGCCTGGTGCTTCAGTACATAGTCAAAATGAAAATCGGCCGAGAAGCTCCTCCATGCATCATCAGCAGCAGGACTTTGATCATCTGCCTATGATTAAAGGCTGTAATTAAGCTCCTCTGTGATTGTAATATACTTATACACATATACATATATATTTATTTGTCTATTTACTTAAACTTTATAGATTTTCATTATATCAATTAATGATTGTTAATAAATTTTATTTTTGTTTTGCACGTTTATGTTTATAACTTCTGAAGAGATTTTGTTTAACTAGTATGATTTCTATATCATATATATATATATATATATATATATATATATGTATGATACAATATATACAATAAATAAATATATATATATATATTTATTGTATCTATATTATATATACATCTTAAAATAAAATTTTGTATAAAATGATATTATTGTATACTGTTATATATATATATATAATATATATATATATTAATTATTTATTTATTTATTTATAAGATACATATATATTAATAGATTGTTCTTCTTGAAAGTTAATTACAAAATACAGCCTTTCACATAAGTTTATCTTTTCTTAATTTTATTAATCATTATCATCCTATTTTTTATGCTAACTAAATAAATATTATTACTTCATTAAAATAGTTTAATACTACAGACTTTACATACTAACAACATTTATTACACATTATACAAGTATGTTATCTCTAATTATGTACTATCTTTCTTCATAATCCGCTGATAGACTTTTACAAAGGGATGTGGACGTCGATCTTCTTCTGGTACTCTACTTTGTATTTTATACCACACAACATGAAGACCAATAAAGGCAGCAGTAATCATCCATAAATGATAATCCATTTTTATATAATCTTTCTGTTTACGTTTATGCAAAACAGAAAATATCCAGCTGTATATCTTATATGTATACAAAACCTGATTTATATTATCTTCCTGAAAAACTTATATATAAAAGATATCTTTTACAAATAAGATATATTTCACAATCACTTACAAAACTTTTTATCAATGTGTAATTAATCACAATGTGTTTTAATACTTATAGATTACAATCACGATCTATCGCACTATAATCGTGCATACTTGATCGTACTTTACTTGAATACAATACATAACCTAAATATATTAAGTGTACTTAAAACTGATTAGCTAATCATATTTTATATGCTCTATCAAAACTTTCCATGAATTTCGTTTCGTAGTAATTTGATAATTGTCACTTATCAATTATTAATTATAACACTCTGTAACTGAAAAGTTATGCAGTTAAAATAATAAAAAATAGTGTAACTCTCGAATGTCACTAGTCAGCAGCCAATGGTTGCAACCGCAGCAATCAAGTTTTATTTGCAATTACTGCCTTGTCTCGTTGGTCAGATTATAGAGTATAGGGGAATTTAACGCGCCATCTCCGATGCAAAAGCGAAGCCAAAGCATCGTTCCACGTCCTCCAATTCTTACAATTCTTACAAAGAAAACAAAAATTAACTAATTACATAACTATGTAAACAGTTAGAAAAAGAAAACAAGTTAAACTTTATTTTAATGAAAATTAAATTATTGGCTTTTTTTGTTGCTATTTAATAATTTTCAATGAGTAAAATTTGAAAATGCAAGTCTTAGTTGTAAAAATCCAGCGGTTTAGAAGTTACGCATATGTAAAGTTAAAAATTTTTAATGTCTATAATTAAAGTGTTGACGCATAATGTAAATGAACTTTGTTAAAAATTGACATATTAACATAGCCTGTCACATACGTACACTTGGTACAGCCAGTGACTTCACTCATTGGACGAATCTTGGATAGAAGGCAACATGACGTCAAAGTAAACTGTTAAATACGTTAAAAATGCTCAAATTTATATACGCATAACTTTTGAATCGCTGGATTCCTAAAGTTAAAAATTGCATTTTCAGATTCTACGCATTGAAAACTACTAAATAGCAATAGTTTTATTCCCATTAAGACGAAGTTCAGCCAGAAAATATTTTATAAGTGGAAATTTTAGATGGTTTTAGGATAACATAAGTCACATATATATATTTCAGCAAAAAGCGGGAAATTGTTACGATAATATATAATATTCTTTAGACTTTAGATTGATTAGATGAAAGTAATAGTGTTATATGAAAGCTTAATGTTTATTTTATATTTTTATTTATTGTTAATTTTATGATATTATCAATATTTCGAATCTGAAAGAAATATTTTCCGTAAGATATAATGTATATAAATGTAATATAATCATCTGTAATTATGCCTGGTGAAAAATTAATAAATGCAGTACGAAGTACTTTTTCGTTATACGGACTTGTACTTTCAAGGTATATTAATTTTTAATGTATTACATATAACATTATATAAGTATACCAAATCTTAATTTTATTTTTTAATTTTTACGAATAAAATTTTTTATTATCTAGAAAACTTAGCGTTTCACTTGCTAAGGAACTTCTAAATGTAGAAGAAAATGAACGTGAAATGTGGCTGATGCAAGTAATAGAGCAAGTTTTAGCTCAAAATTTAAGTGATACACAGATAACTATTGAAAATTTGAAGCTAGCAATAGAAGAATGTATAAAACCCAATGCGTTAAAGGATACAGAAACAGTACTAAATGTTATAGATGTATTTGATATACCTAGAATCAAATATGAGTTGTCTGAAAACAAATTTGTTTTGGAAACTGTAACACCAAATTTGGTTGCCGAAGCACAATATAAATCCATACTTTTTAAAGATAGATTTGAGCTGCTTTGGTACAGAACTATGAGACATGAATTATTTACTCCTCCAATGCCTGGTGAAAGAAAAAAAGATTGGATTGAATTAGTACCAATTGAACATCTGTTAAGTGGAAGTAAAGAAGGAAATGTTTATGTTATGGGTCTTCTCTCTCAATTAGTAGAGGGTCAATATTATTTGGAAGACACGGGAGGTATAATAAAAGTTGATTTACAAAAAGCAATATCCTTTTGAAGCTCCAGATTTATGTAATCACTTATGTAAACATAAATATTTATAAATGTTTCAGTATGCTAAATCAATTATCTGTTAATTGCACTTTCCTTAATATTTGTATACAGATTTCAGGATGGTTTGATCATGGAATGCTCTATAGTAATAGCTAATGGAGATTTTAAGGATGGTATTTTACATGTGAAAAATTTAGGTTTTCCACCAGCAGAATCATCTAGTAATGCACGTGTAGATTTCGGCAATGCTAATACATTTGGTGGTTTGAGCAAGTTTTCTTTGAAACTTTCTGAAAAACTAAAAACTTATGAAGAAAGTAACAAAGATGGAATGATTGTTTTTGTATCTGAAATGTGGTTGGATGATAAAACTGTTTTACGCAAATTTAAAATTATGCTGGAAGGATATTCTGAATATCCACCTATAGCTTTTGTATTATGTGGACATTTTTTAAGTTTTCCTGCAAAACCGTCAAGCAGGCAAAAATTAATAGAGGGATTAAAAAATCTTGCTGATATAATAATACAGTATCCAGATATAAACCAAACTTCCAAATTTATTTTTGTACCTGCAACAGATGATATCGGATCACCAAAAATTTTGCCAAAATTGCCACTGCCCAAAAATCTTACAGAAGATTTTAGAAAAAATATACCTGGAGCAATATTTGCTACTAATCCATGTAGAATTCAGTATTGTACGAAGGAAATTGTGGTACTAAGGGGAGATATTTTAACGAAAATGTGTAGGAATACTCTTTACTTTCCATTTCAAGGCAATATCCACGATCATGTAAGCTTTATTATGTTACTGATTGTTTGTGTATGTTGTATAAATGTGTAATTTCATTTTTGATAAATGTTTCAGTATGCAAAATCAATTATCTCTCAATCTCATTTGACTCCTTTAAGTCTTCCAATGTTACCTATATATTGGAAATACAATCATGCATTACAAATATATCCTACTCCGGATCTCATTGTAACTGCAGACGGATTTGAAGCATATGAAACTACCTATTCTAATTGTCATATAATCAATCCAGGATCATTTTCAAAAAACGACCATTCCTTCAAAGTATACGTTCCAGCGCTAAATTTAGTTGAACATTGTGCTATTCCCAAAGATATGGATGGTGTTTAACAACAAATTACTATTGACGTTTGAAAATAAATAAAGTATTAGCAAGTAAAATATTTTTGTAAATTCAATAATAATAGTAATTTACTGTACCTTCAACCTCTCTATGAACAATTGCATGCCAATTTTATATATATATAAAAGTATATATTTTCACATCACAGCTCTCGTAAGTCAAGTTTGGTTATTGAAAATAATTTAATTTTTATTAAATAATTTAACTATGATTTTAAAAAATTTTATTTTATTTTATTCGTTGCGAATGCTGGATAACTTTTTGATCCATGTTGTTTAGCAATGCAACGAAGTAATATTGAAGAATAACTTAGTGACTCTTATGATCGAATATGTTTAATATTATCAACATGATACACCTCAGGCAAATTTAACACTCTCACTTCTCTTTAGACTGCCTAACAAATTTTTATATCAGACTTTCTATCTGGGACACAGGAAATACGCGTTTATTTAATTACTTTTCTTATCGATTTATATAAATAGATACATACAATATTAAACACATGTGTTTCTACCTCTTCGCAATGTACATAACAATATTACAGGTACAGACTGGGCCGCGGCATATATCAATTCACTGCGCTGGAAGCATAAGTCAATTACTGGCCGTTTAATTAAACATTATAAGGATCATAACTTTGTAAAACAACGTATAACATATGAGATGCAATAATAAAACGCGATAGTATGATCTGCAAATATTACAATTTCGTATTAATAACGAGCTGAACTGCTATCAACAATACCAGCTGTACAGAAGTTAAAGGGAACATATGTAAGTTATGTAAATATAATAATTAAGACACAATTTCTGTTTAGTAAATTTTACGATATATATATATATATATATATATATATATATATATATATATATATATATATATACACACACACACACACACACACACACACACACACACACACACACACACACACACATATAGAAGAATGTATAAAACCCAATGCGTTAAAGGATACATATATATATATATATATATATATATATATGTATGTATGTATGTATGTATGTGTGTGTATGTAGAAACATTAATTTTTATTACTTCAATCGATTTTTTTCTCTAGCAGAAACTTCCACTCTTATCCTACGCGCACACACACGTTTTCTCGTTCTCTCTGTACATTGTATAATTTGAGCAATCGTATACGGATTACGAATGCTGCAAAAATCTGCGTTTAGTGCTCCAAATATTTGAAGCTATGTATCGTATCGATATAACGTACTTTCAATCGTGGCAAGCGAATGTTAAACTTTTATTACATCTGAAACGTTCGATTAAGGTATGAGCATTAGTGTTAGAAAAAACAAAGATTAATAGTTAATATGTATAATTATGAACTCTCAGGACTACGCTCACATACTTATCGAAATATATTACACTGCCGCTATATAAAAAAAGAAGAACACGCTTATATCTATTGCACGTCCTTAAATTTTTATATACTCCGATGTTAGCATCTCCTACATTCTCAACTATATCATAATATAGAATAATACATAATAGTTTATATACCAATGCTTTCTTCGTGTAACTATGTACAGATGCATAAGTTCAACTAGTAGAGTTACAATTTCAGTCGACGGACGGTGTAACGGTCCTTCAGACTCCATATCTCACGAACTCTCTTTCTTTGCGTGCAATTCTCCTAAAAAATCAATAGTTAAATCAAATATGTACATATATCATTTCAAATTTGAATAACATATTGGTTGCTTGTAAAGTTTTATCTAATTTTGATTGTCTCTTCATTCAAAATTTACCTTTTTTTAATTAGATATGTATTATTTCGTTTTTGGTACCATTAATACATTTTTGAATTATTTTGAACAATAAAAAATCTGTTATTGATTGAAACACGAGCTTTTTAAAACTGACAATGAATGCTTTGGTTATAACTAATACATACATATATTATGCACCTACTTTCTCTTTGATATCTACGGCAAGCTTGATTCCTTTCTTCCGCGTCGAAGTACCATAGAGTGATTGCATATCTGGTTTTGTAAGCTGGCTGAACCTCGTGCGGATTTCTCCTATCGGACCAGAAGAACAATATTCTGTCGAAGAGAGGTTCAATATCCGCCACTTGATCACGCCAGCCTTCTGGGAATATCCTCAAGAGGCCGCCGTTTTCCTGTTGATGCAGAAATAATACAATTTATTATTATATAGTATTATAAGATGAGAAATAATTTGAAATAAAAATTTACAATAAATTTGTAAATTTAAAATGATATATCTCGAGAATTATTCATTTATTAGATTATAGCATGTCTAAACAATTGTCTGAAAAATATTTATGAATCCTTACAAGGTGATAGCAAAAACTGCGAATATCGAATTATGTTCTTGGTGCAGTAATTTTTTATATTTTAAATGTTTTTATTACAATTTCTTCCATCAAAATTGTGGGCATATGCAAGAATACCATGATAAATAAAAAGAATAAAAGATGTACCAAAACAAACTGTAAAAGTTTAATATTAAAAAAAAAACATAATACTAATATTTAAAAAATTTATAAAATAAGATATAAAAAAAAGTTATCAATTTCTCGAAAACAAAGGATCGTGCACTCAAAATCTTTCGGAGCTGTCTTACCATCAGTCTAAAGTATCAAATATACATACATACAGCTAATTCGTTCGAGATTTCGCAGTCTTGCAATTTCCGCGTGAGATGTTTTTTGTTTAATATAATTTAATACAAAAGATGTACATTCCTTAATACATTATTGATGATAATTTATTACCAATCATACTCATTAAGTATTAATGAGTCACGATATTATTTGTCCCGATATAATATTTCAATGAAAAATAGAAAAAATTAATGATTAAATTTACAGATGTGAAGGTAAAACAATAGCGAAAGTTTAAATAAAATAAACACAAATTCAAGAACATACGTACTTTTATTATTGACATTTATTCTATTCTATTCTATTCTATTCTATTTATTCTATTCTTTACTATTGACATTACATTTACTCAGCATGAAATTGTTGTGATATAAATTCTTATTTCGATTATTTAGAATAATTAAATTTAAACTAATTATTTAGAGGT
The DNA here is from genome assembly GCA_905332935.1 of Bombus hortorum. NCBI lineage: Eukaryota > Metazoa > Arthropoda > Insecta > Hymenoptera > Apidae > Bombus > Bombus hortorum. Next base: position 70,177 of record HG995197.1, read on the forward strand.
TTACCCTCATCACCGATTTCGATGATTTTTTAATATGTATGTTGTCGAGAGGGAGGAGAGATGATTCCGAACAATTTTTTCCTATATATGTAACTGCTACGCCCTAGTTTCCGAAATATTCATAAAAAACTGTCATTCTTAGCACATTGAATCCTGTGCTTATGTACCTAAGACTCATTATTTAAATCATATCATAGATCTGGCTGTAGGTAGCGTAAAAGATTTAACTCTCTTCAACTTTGAATCTCTTAATCATTTTGACCTTATATTAAATTTATTACTATTTTACGCAAGCATTGCCGGTCTCCTCACTGCGGCCGGATTGAGAAAAATAACCCAAAACTAAACCTAATACATTGATGATATTTGTGTTTAATTGAGTTATAGCAGACATTTCGTCCAGCTTCACGGAAATGATCGGAATATCCAAATATTGTAATATTCAAGTTCGCCCAACTCTCGTTCATACATACTAACCATAAACAAAAAATAAGAGTTAGGTTTGAGTTAGGGCATTGTATTCGGCCACCGCAAGGCAACCAATACTAACGCATACGCTGTTGCGGACGTATATTTATAGGCAGAATTCACTGTAGTGATATCGACAGTCTTTTTGCAAATATCTCGGAAAGTAGGATCGAGCAGCCGCTACATGTATAGAAAAAAATTTCTCAGTATCAGGACCTCGATAATATATTAAAAAATCATCAAAATCGGTGATGAGGGTAAACTTCTAAATCAATTACTCTTATCCTTTTTTTTTAATTTGTTGGTTGATTACAATATAAACTTTCTTAAAAATTAGCTACTTCAATAAAGAAAACTTCTGGGTTCTTTAAATTCGTTAACTTATTAACTAACTTCTTAATTGTTTCATTAAAGCAAAATTTGAACGCATTTAGAGATACAAAAGTTCGAAACTCAAAGCTTGTTCGGAAAGAGGTCAATATAAACATGAGGATTTTACACAAATTCATCAAGTTTCTCTTTAATGATGTCCTTGTTCGAAAGAGATGTATGTATTCATTCACGGTTAAATGTAACAGGAACAGGCACACGTTGTGAGATAAGACATTCTACAAACGGTGCTTTTATATTTTTCAAGACAGCATATGTTTGACAGCCCCTATTTTCCGTATAGGTCAACGTAAACATTGCTCAATACGAGATTCTCGTGCATGTTCGAGACGGAAGCGTTACATGGGGCAACTCACGTAGGCCCTGGATGCCCTTCATGCTCTATTCAACTCTATCGCCTAACCTTTCTCAGAGTGTCTTCACTTTTAAAATTCAAACACGCATGGTCGCACGTGCAGGATGAAGTAATACGGAAAGTACATGTGAGAACGAGTGCTAGTCATCATGCTGCTATTGTTATAATTTATTGTAAATTATTATACGATTCTGGTTATTATATGATCATTACAATTTATTATAATACAAGAATATAAATATATACATACATTAACATAAACAAATCATTATTTTTTGTACAGTTTGTAATTTGTTACCTTTTTTACAACCACTTCTGATTTGGACTTAATGAATTTAACTCTCTCACAAGTGTATCATTCAAATATACTAAATTACAATATCCAGTATATATTGTATATATATTACCATGTGTAATATTATTATTAATATTTATTTCTTGTAAAAAGTTGGAAGTATGTAAATATCTCTTATATGTAATACCAAAAATGCAATGAATCAACGATAAAAAAAGGTTGTTAATTATTTTGTGTAGTGTTCATTTTGTGTTATCTTATTACACCATCAAAAGGTTAAACGAAGCAGAAAATTTACTCGAACATGAGGGGGCTAAATAGTCTATACAGAAAATCACTAAATTTTTTCACTCAAATAATGTGAATTTTCAGATAAGCGGATTCAACTAGAGTTCAGTCAGACATCTATTCTAGCACGATACTGTTGCATTTCTTGAATATACATACATCTCTAAAACTTTTATTTTAATGTGAATAAATTATAATAGAAATTTGTATTTTGAATTGACTTTGTAAAGTTGTGATTTTCTATCTACTTACTATTTATAACCAAACGAAAATAGATATTTTCAAAAGACTACGTACTTCACAAAATCATTGAAGTAAAGGAAAATCTCATGAAACATCACTCAAAGGGACGACCCTGAAATCTATACCTCACAGGAAATTAGTTTTCAGAAGGCACACATTATTATTGTAATGGCTACTTTGGACTATAAAATTGTTCATGCATTATTTTAGAATTAAAAGAGACAAAAACAGAAGAAAAATTTAAGATCTTAATAAAAATCAGTTAGCAATGTAACATAAAATTATGTTCGCAAATTACAGATTACAACTTATTGATGAATTTTAAAAGAAGACGGAGAAACTTGATAGAATTTTCAATATATCTTATCTATATTTAATTATATTTTTATTAGAAATATATTATGAACATTATGAAATTAGTACAATCAAGCGCAAATAACTATTTTATCTCTTGAAGCCATAGTATAATGATAAAAATGACTAAATATGTATTTCGGTACTAAATTTTCATTTAAGTGATATAAATTTCTTTGCATATTTATTCGTGACATGTACATAGATTTTACCTTGATATCCCAATCTCGGTTAAGATAGTATATAGCTGTGATACATCTTCCATCTCGATTGGGGTTATCCACATGTTTCACGTAATGCGAACCGTGACCAGGATAACAAGCCACCATTGCCTGAAAAATAATGCATCGTATCATCTTAATCGAAAAAACGAAGCAGTTCTTGCAAACTGGCTTATATGCATTCGCAAACTGACTAATCGTTAGGAATGTAGATTTGAATGTGTCGTGAAATTTGTAATAACAGCTCGTTGATTTTTTAAACAGAAAGAGATAGGTCATTTTATAATGACAACCGTTTTAATTTAAACATAAATCAAATTCAATCAACTACTTATAAACAGCTTTTTTTAAATTAAAAACGACAAAATGACGAAGATAAGTGGTCTCAGAGATGTAATAAAACAAATGTCAGATATCGTAATTAATAATCTTATATTATCAAAAGTTAAATAGGCGCATAATTATTTATTATTATAGGCGCGTTGAATTATTTTACGAAATTTTTATTTATTTTTTAAATATAAGAAGAATAACAATTATTAAATTGAATTATCAATTCAAGCGTAATCAATATTAAAAGTCTAGAACTGAAACTTCTAACGCAATTTTCTACTCCGTCATTTTGTTTTAGTCCTACATATGTATATTCAGAAAATTATTCAGTTAGTAATCGATAAAATTTAAAAATTATATAATCTTGTTTATGTTTTCATATTGCGTACCAAGTTATATGTATACATATAACCATCGGAAAGTGTTTTTATATTATACTTGAAGAATTTTAATCAATCGATTAAATGGACATCAGTGATAACGCCCTGGAAGTATCATTGAAGTGAAATTACAATACTATAATATCTCTAATCAGCTTTTATACTTACTTTTCGCAAAAATAGTGTATGTTTCAGTTGGATTTTTTATTAGCGGAAACTTGAAAACCAATTTCTGACAGTATATATCGATTCTTTGACAATTCTTAACGAACTGGGAATAAATTATATTTTACGGAAATTCGATTACTCGTTAAAAAAGTTTTTCATGACTTCTAAAATAATTACAGACAGAGTATAATTCTCAATGTATATTGATTATTTTTATTATTGTTATAATTTGTTATTTAATAAGAAATATTATTAAGTTAAGACACATATCGCCAAATTTTATTATCTAATCAAATATAGTTCAATAAATTAGTGTAAAATTATAAAAATTAATTAATATAGAACGATTATCAACGATAATTAATTATTATTACATACGGCGAGTTTAAAACATTTAAACGATGATTGTATCTGCTTCTGTTTTCCAAAAATATAACTATGTATATAACCTAAAATTTATGGCGTGTATGCACCTGAATGAATAGTACCTAGAATGCTATATGCAGCAAGACATAGCGAATGAAATCTCAAGCAGGTTTTCAGCTTCTCGTGAGGTGCATCACGTAATGGAAGGCAGCAGTACATTTTCTATTCCAATTCCTTTGTTTTCAATGACAGAGTTACGTGAGGTTACAACGTCATTTTCAACACTTATACATCACGTTGTCTTTCTTTATATTAGTAAAAGTTTTTAAATAAGTAGAAATTTCTGGTATATCTTACAGTGTTTCATTTAAGTTATTTTTGTGCCAGCTTTGATTTATTTATCAGTTTTCAAATTACTTTTGTATTATATTTTGGCTTCGCGAGAAATTCTGGAAACGAGTGTTGATAATATGTATGTAGGATATATATATTTACCAACTCTTATGATTTCATATTTTATAGCAATCTAAGTTTTTTGAATGAACAGAAACCGAAAACACACAAAACTTTAGTACATATCTATAGGATCAGTTTATTAGAAGAATGACATAACTGAGAAAAGTAAATTTTTCAAGAAATCAATTCTACAATTTTTTGAGAGAAGATTGTTAATTACTCAACTATTAGCAAAGAAAAAAATATTTTTTTCTACAATTTTGGTAATCTTTGGGCTTTGAGAGCCTCAAATAAAATATTGTTTGTATGTATTCCGTATTATTAGAAAAAGTAATTTTACTGGATAATTATTGCATTTCTTATTAAACAGCTCATTTTTATAGTTAATTTTTGCAAACAATTCGAAATTTATGATTCTTGAGATGCGTAAGTTTCCTATACTGTAAATACAGAAGTAAATACAGAACATCTCACAACTCTGGTGAGAAATTTTTATCGCTAAATAAAGAATTTTGAATAAACATTAAATGACTCGTCATCATCGCAAAAGTACAATAACATCAAATAATTAACAAGAATTAACAGACTATTTATTTCTCTTATTATCCTTATATTAATTTATACTCATTCCAGTTACAATCAAGGCTAGATATAATGGAATGAATAATTTGAAAAAAGAAACAAGGGATCTTGAATCCTAGTCTCACTTACAAAAAAAAGCAAAAATCAAAAGAAGTTTTAAAAGTTCGTGTAAATAGTAAACTGTTAAATAAGCAATGAAGTCAATGATCTGAATAATTGCTCAGCAGAATAGCAGAAGACAATAGACCTAGTATCAAGTCAAAATAAAATGCTCATGCAATGTAACTGGTAAATCGTATGACTCACAAGTCGAATGCGATATTACCTATTATTCTCTCTATGCAAATTCATATCTAATGAGGATTTAGCTAATATCTTTGCAACACATGTACTCAATGTACCTATAGTTTGGCGTGTAATCTTTTATAGAAGAAAATATACGCTATTTGCACAGAAAATGATAGTTCTCGAAAATAAAAGTTAGTAGTATATATCAGAAAATAGAGTTTGTTACAATTAATTAAAGTTACCATATTAACTTTTAGTATCTCTTTATTAGCTCTTTCGATGAAATTATTACTCATCATATAAAGTATATGTAAATAAAAAAATAAACCAATCAAAAGTCTTTCATTCCAAGATTTGATGCTTGTCTCCTGTTAACATCATATTTCGATATTGGGATAGTTATTTAAAAAACTATATTTTGGAACTTTCAAAATTTTAAATCTGATATCACCAAAAACGTTTATTCTTCAGATATCCCTTCGCAAAATTTTATTTTTTCTCCCTAAGAAAAGAAGTAATTGAAAATATGAAATTTCACTAATGTATGGTAAATCCCAAGAGGGTGAACCAACAGATCTCAGAATTACGTTACTCAATGTCATATCCCACTAACTACTCCTGTGCTGTAACGTAAGGTTTACGAATTCAATAAGAATTTTAGAAGATCTTCTCGAGTAACATATTCTTTGATTTTTCGTTCGAACTATTCGCATCGATAAGATCCTTTTTATATGTAGTTTATAGATATATATTGTTAAATATTTCATAAATATATTTTTTCTCGCTATTTCTCAAACATATAAGGCATAAGCCACAAATTTATTTTCCATCGATAGCAGACGATTCAGTACATGCCTCTGATATATTTAAAAGCTCACACGATGTCTGTCACTGATTCACATAAATCGTGATTACACCAAATGAAGTTTTCGAAAAATTATTATCCAGAATAGGTTTTCAGACTTTTTCAATCTTTCAATACGAAACCAATGAATCGAAATATCTTCTATATTGCTATTTCTTTTCCTCCAAAATTTACACTTTATTATTCATTCGTTTATTCACTCGAAACTCGTAGACTTACATAAAAAAAAAACAAGTGTATTAACAAATGCGTCGTCTAATCTCAAAAATTCGTCATACATTTAAAATAAAAACACATCCATTATAAAACACATAAAACGATCATAAAAATTATAAATGATAATCACTAGACCGTGGTTTTTTATGCATTTATCAGAAATTTAAGGATACAAAAACGCACAGAATGTATATAATGTGAAAAGGTATATAAAATATCTAAAGCATAGTGTCCGCTAAAATATTTTGCAAATTGCTTAGATATTTACCATTTATTTAATTGCATCCATAAGAATATGAATTTATATAAATATCCATAACCTAGTAATCCTATTTATATCTACACAAATGAAACAATCAATGATTTTAAAGTTACAAGAGAAGATGTTTATGGAATATTTTAAAGGTTTCAGTAAACGTAAAGTAAATGTTGGTCTAGCTAGACGTATCAATGAAACGTTTAATAGCAGAGCAGTCAAAGGTTCCTGAAAATGAGTGCGCACATGTGTCCGAGAAGGGCTAAGATAGTCAGTTACACAGTTTCTTCAGAGGTAGGGCGTATATACATACAAATACTGATCACAATTTAGCCTTGACCTAAATAGACCACTAACCTCGATGTCCTTGGCACTACATTCGGCGGCGTGTATATTATCACGTAATCCACGAAATATGTGTCATACGATTGCTTCTTATGTTTACGTTTTGAGATCAGAAACGCCAATGTATAAGGGTGCATCATTGTCATCCGCGTAAGAAATCCATAGGATGTGTCTTTGTCGTTACCAATTCTCAAAATCGAGATATATAGTATGTTTTTCTTACTTAACGTTTAATGTCGCTTGAACTGCAAAATGAGAAAGGTATGCGAGAATTTGACGAATATTGTTGTGCTCCATATGAATACATTTTGTTGTTTATATTATATTAGAAGGTTGATTAATTTACTCTCTTTTATGAATTTCAAGAGATCAAAAATTTTTTCTCAGAAGTAAATATTATTCGATACTGTCAATTCAATATTGTGGTAAAAACTTGCTTTTGAATTCTATAGTTGCATTTAATCAAATAAATTCGTTAAACAAACGACGTAAATCTTACTCTGACAATTGGTCAAGAATAGTAAAAAAAAAAAAGAAAAAAAATAGTAAAATAAAACCATTTACAAACTTTCATATTATGTATAACAATGAGTTTTCTTAAAAACACTTTGACTTCCTCAAGGTCTCTACCGAATTACCGAAAAATGCGCGTTCTAATTCAAGTAAATAGACACTCGATATGCGTTCTCTAATAGTGATCCAGAATGGCAAATACCTTTCACCGTGCCAAGTTATAAACGATACAAACGAAAAAGCTATTCGATAACAAGGAACAACTTCCAGACACGTATACGGTTCAATCGGAAATATTTTTTCTTCAAAACGATCGCATTTTACCATGTTCAATATTGATATCCATATCGATAGTATTCAATAACTATTGTGCACCATCGAATCACCTTGAGAGGCGAACAATTGATACTGAGCTCGTCGCCGTGCACATCGTTTTGTTTTAAACGTTAGAGACAGCAGAAAAACATTCGTGTAATCAGTTAACTATTATCTTTCTTAATTTCCGTCGCGCCATTCGACGACAGAAATTGCTGGAGCATATTAAATACGAAACATTCTTTTCTAACATGAATCATAATCGTATAAATTGACTTAAATTGACAATAACCTGCGGTTGTGCGATTCACAAGACGTATACAGTATTAAAGAGCGCGTACACCTTGTTTGAAATGTTTTTTCCTCTCGTTCCTCCCAGTGACCTCGTTATCTGTAGACTGATACGATATATTATAGATAGACTGCAACATCAAGACAAAACGTTCGATATCGTACACTTTACGTGCGGCTCGTCACGTTCCTTAGATAAGTAACACAACCTGCCAAAAGTACGCCATCGCGATAATAACGTAAGAATCGTTGCGATAGATTACGAACAGTAGCGTCAAAAATATGTGAATTCTTGACGTGAATACGCGATAGAGTCGTCTGATATGAATGCTGCGCACAGTGAAATTTGTTTTATCGTGTTTATTAAACCGAAAGTCAAACGTCTGTGTGCGATCTTTGTCCCTTCGTTTGGTACAAGTTTGAAGAGAGACTGAGAAGATGGTACATACCTTTGAATAAGAAAGAGAAAAATAGAAAGGAGGGCAGAAAATGATACATACTTTCGTGTGGCTGTTTGTGGAAGAATCTGTCAAATTTCAATTAATCCTTCATAATCTGTGCAGCATTCGACATTTTATTCTAAATGGTCTATGATTAGTAAGTTACAGCTTTAAAAAATGCATAATTTAGATAGGTATATTTTTACATTTTTATAACCAAGAGTGACTATACATTTTACTATTTTTAAAATATAAGAACTGGAAAAGATCGAACCAAATATAATGTACAACATAACATTTGACCGTAAAGAGTTAAAAAATCTGCTTTTTCCTTGAACTGTTAAATATTTCTTCATATTTTTTATGAATGTTTAATTTTTTACAATGTTCCGTATGGGTAAAACGCAAAATAAACCGGAGAATTTTCTTAGGTTTGAGGTTTAAGATTTAAGTTGTCTATTCAAGTGCAATCCTATTGTTAAATTAAAAAACTACCTGTATAGATGAAGTAATAAATAATAATAATATCTCTGGGTGATTTTTTCGACACGTTTTCGAAATTTTTCTACGTTTCGAATGTTGATTGTATGTTGAAATATTTTACGATTCCTGTTGTCAGACTTTAGCTCATTAATCTTTCTTCCTTTGTTTTTTATATCCGTTGTTTTCTTAACAAAAGTTTAATTTAATAGAGGAAAAAGTAATAAAAAATTGTTTTGCATGTTTGATGGATAATTATATGTGCTACTTGTTTTATAATTTATGATTGATGATCGTACTTGCGACTGAACGATTTTAACGAAACGTATGATTAAACTCGAATTGTTATCAGAATTGCAACCACTCAGTCATTTATGTACAATGCAATATGCAATATCAATTACATTCAAATATTTTTAATAAATTTCGTAATATTTTCTTCAATAAGAACAATTTATATCGAAAAATCCCAATATTTCTCGCTTTGTGTACAAAAGATGACAGAAACATCAAAATAAAAAATATATTTCTAGGTATTCTGCTTAAATATCAAACTTTAAGATAGACAACCACATGCAAACAATTAACAAAATTCCGATAATTCTTACCGTGTATACAAATGATTTAGTAAATACACATATCGAAAATATGCATTATCATATTCTGATTAAATTTCTGAACATACCTAAGTATGTAAAAAACAAAGAAAAGTCCACAGCACAAATTGCGGAAGAATGACCGATCGATGCTTAAATACATCTGCAGAAGTGGTATTATGAATGACGTAATTTATATTTCTCATAAATTACGCATTGGCTATTGAAAATTCTTTTTTTGACATTCAATTAATTTTTAATGCAATATTTTCAAAACATATTAAAAATTAGAACTGAGAAAATTTTATAAGATTAATAGGAATATCAACCGTCAACTTCTTAAATATCATGTGCTCGAAAATAAGCCGAAGATGAAGGTTATTTTTGAATCACTATTTCTTCACGAATATAAATTCGAAATGCAACATCCGTTTAAAAAATAAATAAAAGTGTCGTACCAAGTACGACGTTTACGTTATTCATAGTTCAACAGTTTGTATAATACAACTGGTTTAGGTGGACAGTTAACGTTAACACCTTTGTACAATATAATTACTCACTGAATTATATTAAAAAAATAAATTAATTAGCGAAAAATATACTGGAAATTTTACTAAAGCTACTTTGTGAAAGATATTTTTTAACAACCTTAAATTTCACAGCCGTTTTTAGACATCATGAATATTAAATAAGACTTTGGACTAGAAGCGACAATTCACTGAAAGAAGCAAAGCCATGTCCTATCCTCTTTCAAATTCGCATTACTTTCGATATACAGCTACTATGCCACAATCGGATTTTTAGCATTTGAACAACGTCCAAAAATTACTTCAAACCTCGTTTCATTGAAACGAATACTCGTTGTAATGTGACAACCACATGTTCACAACTATAGTTGCAATGCAACTAATCAGCAACAATCGAGGCAACGAACCGAAAAGGAATGGAAAAACATCCGTATATTATTCATTTAAACGAAACAGGTATTACGTTTCAGGGGAAAAACCGCTTTGCTAATGTTATTGCACGTGTTTCATAGAACCGAAAGGAAAACATACGACGTTTGTTACACTTCGAATACGGAAAATATTTATGCAGTATGAGTATAAGTCACCGATTAGAATCATACAATTTTTGTATATTAGACGATATTCATAATACATTCTGCTTTTAAGTAGATACATAATTACATAGACAACTGTAAAAATTCTTTATCAAAGATAACTTTGTAGGAGATACAATGTTTGCTGCACACGAAGCAAGTTAGTGGCGTGAACGTGAACGCGGATTGTAAATTTTTTTGTTGTTAGGTTGGCGTAATTGAGTTACTGTTGATTGTTCGACATTCGTTGAATCATCCTTTAGGAAAACGTATATGGTATTGATCTATTTTAATCTTAATAAACATATCCTTACATTCTAAGTTTTAAACAATCATTTAAGTTTTAGTTAACGCCTCTCCCTCTCCCTACGCTGTAATACCATTTATGTATGGTTGCTGTAAAAGGATTCTTCGTAGGAAAGATTTGGTATACATCGCACATTGAACAAGGAAATATTGTTATCTATGCTCAATTTACTTCATATTTCTCCCTTTCTCTCTCTGTATTTGTATATGCGCGTGTCATAAATTATAAAAAATTTTCATGCGCATCAACATACTAGATTTTACCAGATTATAATATTTCCTGTTACTACATTGCCATAAAATTTTCATTTATTACCTTTCCTGGTAATTGAAATTCTCTTTCGACGAAACATGTAAAATTTTGTTATATTTTTGTATATGTCTAGTGCAAGTTTGGAATACATACTGATGAAAATGAAAATATGACAAAATCAGAAACGCAAATGTTAAAAATTTCAAAATGATAAACGATAATGGCCAAAAATAAGGAATTTCATAATAATCTGGTAACGAGAAGTGACTTTTATCTTGTATTAATCTAAAAAATATAAGATATGAAAAAATGTTAATATAAAAAAAGGAACAAAGTTTAATTTAGAGAGTAGATTTAAAGAACCATATTGAGCATTAAAATTATTAATTAACATTGCTAATAATCTATGGCTGAAACTTATTATTGAATAAATATACATTTAAGACCATCGATTTTGCGAAACATCGATCTTGAAAAAATCGTCTAAAAGATCCTATGATCGTGTACGACGAAAATGAAACTGAGAAATTTTAAGTAGTTTATTATACATTTGCGTATATTTGTATGTATTATATTTTTTAAATATACATATAGTAACGTGAAAATCTCTACTTATCGCGAAACAGATAGTTAAATTTTGAAATGTAAAGAGAATACCGTGAGCCGTAAAGCATTGTAACGCGGCTATTATAATTATAAATAACACGGAAGATATGTCATACCGATCAGAAACTCAACAAACACCGGTAAATACCCTCGTGGAAACAACACGACGCTAGGGAGACGAATGAAATCGTTTTCAGACATGATTGGCACGCTCTCAACCGTCTAACTATATGTGCAAATGCATACATGGTTTATATGCATGTACGTTTGTATCTCGTTGATTTTTTCACCTTCACGAAGGTGAAAGAGCGAGATGCAGCCAGCCGGTTGTAAGGATTTAATCGAAAGTGAATGACCTAACGTGAATATATTGGTATCGATGAAAGAACTATGTATTAAAGAATGCATAATTTAAATATTACCTTTAAAAAAAAGCAGGATAATTTGTCATATTTCTTTATATTTAATAATATTTAGTATTTCAGTTTCATATAATGGATTTAACATTTATGCAAGATTATTCTTTCTAGCTTATGAAATTATTTAGTCATGGAATTAATTACCTGTCAAGTCACTTTGTGTACAATAGTCAATTACTCCAAAAATAAAGCATAAAATATAGGATTCTAATTTCTATTAGATATACTTATTTGCCCAAAAAAAATAAGCAATGGATATAGATATCTAAAATATTGCACGCTGTTTTAAAAATTATTATTTTTAGTTTTTATGTTTATTGGTAATTACTAATTAATTTGTAATTATAAATTGTAATTATTTTCATAAATGTTCTTCACACATTGTAAAACCGGAAGTTCGCCCAAACCTGATAGGGAAGAGCTAAATAAATGTTCTCTGCATTAGGATGAACTCGCATTGTTAAATGCAATGTTTCAAAATATTGTCAGTAACTCGACACTATTTTTGAATATTTATAAATAAAGTCGTATTGATCCGAAATATCGTTACGCAATGTCACGTAATTTTAACAATACACAATTATCTAACGACGAAATTCCCCTTAAGATGAAATACCTAGCTTTCTCATTATGCAGATACGATACTAATAGCACTTTTCTAGTCTAGATAGATAACAATCTTCTATCTACAACCTAGAATACATAAAAAATGTGATTTTACGTTGAATCAATGAATTTCAATATATCATCAATATCATCATTTATCGTCAGTAAGTTAGGATTCAACTTCAACATGAAGAAGTGAATATGGTTTAAAAACACATTTAACCATTGCCGCAATTATTTTTCTCTTTGTACTTCACTTAACGTGCAAAGGAAAAATTATAATAGTTAGGCGGTAGTTCTCATATTTATACAATACTTACGAAATGTTCAATTCCAAATTCTTCGAGTACTATCAAAGAATGCAAAAAAAGTTAAAGAAGAACGGTATCCAGAAACGAAGTTCAACTTAATTAAATGGGAGATTTGGTGCGGGACAGCAAACGAATTCGAATTGTATCGAATATTTTGTTGCGAACTATAAATGGAAACAGCAACAGAACGGAGCAATATGGTTTAAAAATATGTATTCGCTTGTTTCTTCGATTTCTGAAGAGACAAAAAGCTTTGTTTAGTCTAAAAGGAGAATCAATTACGATAGTAAGATTGAAAACTTTTTTTTCAGACTTTTACAATTAGTTGCAACAATTTTGGGATCGCGTTCACTTTTCCTCTTTACTTCTATTCTTTGTCGTTCCTGTTTTATTTAATAATTATAATATTAATATATATATATAATATTAATATAATATTAATATATAATTATAATAATAATATTTTAATGCAAATGTATATTTGCATTGCATCACAATAATATTTAATATCAAAAATACATTGAGTTCCATAACATGTACCTTCAAACAATCTTAGGAAATATTATTATATATAGTAATAAATAATAGTGATAAAATAATTTAAAATCGTGATACTTATAACATTATGTAGAATATCTGCACATTACGGAAAATCAATGAAGAGAAATGTAAATATATTGAGAAACAATGGCAAATATCGTCGATATTCGCGGTAATGTCTAAAAAGTTATTCAAGAGTATATATAAAGTTATTCAGCTCGATAAATTTATTTCAAAACGCGTTACAACATTAATTTATTAAATCACATAATTTTATAGAAGAAAAAGTGAGTCAAGATAACCTTAAAATCTTTATATCCAACACCACCAATCACACAAAAATTTAATTCTGTCATTCTGTTTCCTGTATGGAACCAAACAAGCTTCAGATGAACAATTAATCAAATGTAATCAAATGTAATAAATGAAAATAATCAAATGTACACGAACATATGAACCAAATGTAATATATTATATATCATACGAATAAAGTATTTACTTAAGAAAACTACACTTCTAAGTCGCAACTGATCATTGATACTATTACTTAGGTCGGTCTACATAACACCTCGTATCGTTCCACTCATTCGCCCGCGGTTTAGATTCTGTTTACGGCCTTACGGGAGACAGGATGCGTAATCGAGAAAAACGCATACACACTGTCTACTTTCTGGCATAAGAGACGAAAGAGAGAGTCAGTGAAAGACAGGGAGAAAGAGATAACTGCATAATTGTATGAACGAGTCAGCCGTACGGCGTACGTGACCGACTGCACTTCGTGGTTTGCTACTCTCGTTTCGGTTCTCTGCTTAGCGCACGAGCTACCCGAAAGATCACTGCAATTTCGGGATCCTGACCTTCTTGCCTACCGTCGCTTCCTCCCTCTCTTTTTTGGCTGCTTACGAAATTAAACCGATGCTTCAAAGGACGTAAAAGATTTTCTTTTTTACTGATACGATACATAGAATGAACGCGCGTCTCCTCGTTACCGATATCGTTCATCAGACCTTTATAGCAAATCAGAAAACGTGGCACGGCTTGCATCTCAGTGATTAATTCGATTGTTACAGCTATCGTGTAAAACAACAGATCATTTCTTCTGGCCAGTGTTACTAATATTTCCGCATTTGCATTGTTTTCACGATATTCAAGAAATTACTTTTTCATTGTTTTGTATAATTCTCGTTCTCCGACATACACAGATTGGAACTTAGTCTGATAATTGCTTAGAATTAATAACATTTTCAATCTACTGTTATCTAACAATTTAAATATGTAAATATTATAACAAATTTAATTTCTTAAATGCTATTTTTTTACACGTATAAGTAATATTGTACAATTTGTATGATAATAAATAAAATATATAACTGTTTAACAAAAACCATAAATTATAACAATTATGTAGAACATTATAATTTTGAAATAAAATACAAGCAGTTTGTATAAACATATTAAACTACCAAAATATTCAATTGTTGAAAATATATGTATGTGATTGTGTATTGTATTCAGAAAAAAGAAAACAGTTTTATTGCCAAAGTTTATTTCAAATTATAATAGCTATTCAATTATGCGTTCAATGAATTAATATTTTACGTATAATCAAACATTAAACAAATTTACATTAAACAAATCATATTAAATTAATAAAAGAAAAATTTTCCTTACAATAACATTTTCAATGCTTTAAAAATTGATTTAGAAAAAAGGAATACTCTATCAAAACTATAGAAATGTAGTGAACTTAAATGTATATAGACTTACAACAATGTGTTTGTATATCTATAAGATTATTAAGAGGCATTAGTATATCAATTAATGGAGTATTAATACATATCTTATTAATTATTAATATATATTTTAAAATGCTTACTTATGATTCAAATAGTATAAACATAAATTTTGACAAAGTAAGGATATTCAACATAAGACATAAATTAAAGATTGAAATAAATATAAGGCTAATATATACTTTTGTCATATGTAATGATAACAAAACTATATAATATATAAAATATGGGACTATTTTTATGCTTACCTTTGTTCTTCCATTAATCGTGTAGTTCCCCATTTTCCCATTGTTGCACATTTTATTTGCCCTCAT
Organism: Bombus hortorum; assembly: GCA_905332935.1. Taxonomy (NCBI): domain Eukaryota; kingdom Metazoa; phylum Arthropoda; class Insecta; order Hymenoptera; family Apidae; genus Bombus; species Bombus hortorum. Next base: position 85,931 of record HG995197.1, read on the forward strand.
AATGACAGCATCAACTTGAGATATGAGCATCCCAATGTTTTGACATTGTTTTTCTTTTCCATCAAGCCACGTTATTTGATCACCACGAATTGTCTTTAAGTCATTTGCACCTGCTTTATTAGAAACCAATTGTCCATCCTTAAATAACCCAGCACTGTACATATTTAAAACTTCGTTTAACACTGCAAGACCTTTTTCGGTTCCAAGAAAATTGTCTACCACACACATACCATATTCATCCATGTCTCTAATCACATTTCTGCTTATATCATCTATTAATTCTTCAAGATTATTTTTATTTTTATGGAGGAAAGGTGGTAAAAGTTCTTCTTCATGAGTTAAACGAACTTCTGGAAAGTTCTTCATACCGTTATGATGCTGTGTAGGCATATCTAATTCATGGTCCTGTAGGTTATCTAGGATTCTTGAACCTTCTAGAGCAGGATTCAACAATTCTGTTCTGGCACCTAAGATCGTGTCTTCAGAACTTCCTTCATATGTTATGGGAGAAGTCCATCCATCCACTCTGTTAGTACAAGTACCTTTTGTCTTAGTGTTATTGGATTTCCTCTTGGAATTTTGACTATCCTTATGATTTGATTGTCCTTTTACCTTTTCTATCTGTTTGTTGGTTCCTGTAAACAAATTATACAACAATTATTAATTAAAATAAATGAAGCAAAGAAGTTGTATTTATTTTACAAAAAATCATACATATTTTATAGTATGTAATACATTCTTAGCTAATAAAAGATTACACAACTCTACAATTCTAACGTGAAATAGTTTTATAAAAAGGCACGTGGGAACAAGATCAAGTTTCACGTACCGCCAAGATGTTTTCCGTTATTATGCACTTCTGCAGCAGCGTTCGAACTTCGCGTTCTTTCTAACACCGACTTCTCATTTAGGTTAGAAACCACTGGTGTAGTAAAATTCTGGCAGTTTCTTAAGGAGGATTCCTTTTTAGAGGATTTCAAAGTGGAATTTTGACTAGTAGCCGAAACAGTATTTGATACGATCGATTCCACGGAATGAGTCGCACAAAATTCTTTGTGACGTTTCCAATCCCGCCTCTGGTGTTCTTTGGTGCAATAAAATACGGCCTTGCACCGTGAACACCTTAGCAGCTTGTCAGTTCTGTTACAGATAACACAGCCTACTGTTGTACCAATTTGAACATCACCGCCGGGTGTCTGCGCACGACTGACTATCGGTCCGGACATGTTTCGTCGTTTATTTAGCGGCCACGAGTACCGACGACATTTCTCCAACGAGGGAAGTCACACACGCACTCAATCTGCGTATAGTACTAGTGCGCTATCGAGACTCTGCAGTGCTTATACCGCTTATAGTACGTACGAATCGTCGTTGGTTTACATACTACATATATGTATGTTATCGGATCCGCAAAAGAGCTATTGGTGAAACGACGATCGAAACACGGATGCTTCCAATGTTCTTTAGTTCTTGCGTTCTTACTGCGTGTGTATGTGGTCCTATATACATACTTATACTCTGCATTGAGTTTCTTCTTTGAAAATTCATTTAAAAGTTAGATATACGAGTATATATTTACTATTTTGACTCTTCATTGTCCTTAAGAGGGCGCTACTTTATGCTTATGTTTTTGCGATCAAGTATATAAATTCATTACATTTTGCAATTTACGGAAACGATCTTTGACTTTAATTATGCATCTAGTTTTAAGCCGTTCTTGTATCATGTTATGAGTAATACATATGTAAATATTTTAAAGAACAAAAGTTTCTTATTCAATACAAAAAGGGATTTGTATTAAATGTAAATGAGTAATAAATACGTTGTTGTTCATGTAATTTTAGCTAAGCTCGAATTAGGAAGAAATGAATACATAAAAATTTGATACATAAATGTACATAGTGGGATTATTATATTATATAAACTCAATATATAATACACGTATACAAAATGTAAGAAAATGTTTTACAAATAACAAATCTCTGTAGATACTTATTTATTATAAAAAAATCATGTCGTGAATGAGTAGTGTTCCTTATATTTTGATTTTTAAAATACATAGTATTAAATGTATGAGATTTTATTTCTTTTACAACAAAGCAGTTGTTTCCATAGTTACGATATTCCTCTTGTATCATAACATTATATACTATATACACATTACATGTAACATAGTGAGGTCATTAAAACTTTATTGTTTAAAGACAATTCAATGTTTTGTGAATAGAAAAATTATCCTAAAATGATGACTACTTTTATACCAAATGTGCATATTAAAGATGGAGAATACACAAAAGCTATTTATTCAATGGTACAATTCACTCACATGTCAGAAATTCTATTACTTCTTTAGTCAGTGTTTAAAGTTTAGAGAACAAAAATTTGTTCCTTTAATTACAAGTATACAATTAATATTTAAATAGCATATATCCATTAAAGTCAAATGATAAATTTTAAAAGCGATTTTTTTAAATATCGAAAAAGTACAGTACAGAAATTAATTTTTCAGATTAAAGAACAACGATATTCAGAAACAATAAAAGTTTTGATTATTCTTCTAGATTTTTACCCCATTGTATGTATGACTATGTTGAAATATCAATTTCTTTATCAATACGAATGTTTTGTGCTAATAACTTATTTTACAGTCTAGGCCTTGTTTGTCTCTCCTTGCTCACTGTTATTTTTATACACAAGATTTCATAGCTTCTGCACAATGTTATGAAAAATTAGTTCAATTATGTCCTAATGAAAATATATATAAGTTGTATCATGCTCAATCTTTACACCAAGCATGTATGTATCAAGAGGCTTGGACAATATGTTCCAATATCATTAATCAAAGCAATTTGGAATTTAAAGTAAAAAAACTACAGGCGGCAATAAAATATGGGCAAGAAGATGTTGTCGCTGCGAAGAATCTTGTAGATCAATGTCCAATGGATGATGTTGATACAGAAATTAATTTAGGATGTCTTCTATATAAGGTACAAAAAGTACCGAAGGAAAGGAAGTAAAATTTCTGTTTACATAATAATGTATACTACTTTCTTGTTTAGGAAGAACAGTATGAACAAGCTCTAAAAAAATTTATAAATGCATTGCAAATTGTAGGTTTCAGGCCTCATTTATCGTACAATGTGGCACTTTGTTATTTTAAATTAAAAGAATATGCTGCATCATTAAAACATATCGGTAACATTTATATTATTATAAATCACTAGGTTCATAAGCAAATATATAAAATATAATATTTTATGTTAATACATATTATGCATGTGATAGCTGATATTATAGAACAAGGAATAAGGGAACATCCAGAATTAGGAGTGGGTATGACAACAGAAGGTATAGAAGTTCGCAGTGTTGGAAATACACTAACACTTCATGAAACAGCTTTAACAGAAGCATTTAACTTGAAAGCAGCCATAGAATATCAATTACAAAATTGTAATCATTTCATAGTTTAATTTAATTTTCTAAGTTTAAGTGTATTATTGTATTAAGTCATAGTGTATTTAATATTTCATGCTCTTTATTTACTGCTTCTAGATGAATCAGCAAAAGAAGCATTAACAGATATGCCTCCTAGATCTGAGGAAGAACTTGATGCTGTCACTTTGCATAATCAGGCTTTAATAAATATGGATACAAAGCCAAGTGAGGGATTTGAGAAACTTCAGTTTTTACTACAACAAAATCCATTTCCACCTGAAACTTTTGCAAACTTATTATTGTTATATTGCAAATACCAATATTATGATCTAGCAGCAGATGTTCTTGCTGAAAATGTACACTTGACCTATAAATATTTAACGTCAGTAAGTATGATTTTTATTATTATATTGTTAGATACACTATAAAATAGATGTTTCAAGAGAAATATTTTAATAATTTAAAAATATACAAAATCAGCATGAAAATTAAATTTACATTCTAGTTTTTATGCTTTCACTCATTAGCATATTTAATTTTTGAATGTTTACACTTTTTAGTATGTTTTCCTGAACTTTCTGAATGCTTTCGTTTATGAGCTTTCACATCATGACTAGAAAAACTATTGTTAGAATTTTTATCACTACAAGAACTCTCATGTTTCTTCTTTTTCTTCTTTTGGTCTTTAGAATATTTTTTCTTTTTCTTTTTAATTACATCTTTTTCATCAGAATCACTATCAAGTGCATCTTGTTTGATCTTTTTTGCTTTCTTTTTCTTTTTTAATTTCTTTTGTTTATGTCTCGTGTCTTTTTTGCTTATATCACTTTGTATTTGCATAACGTCTTGTTTTTCTTCAACTTCTGGGATCAATTCATACCTTTTTCCATCAGGACTCATAAAACAGTCTTTAGATAAATGACCAGCAGTTCCACATTTCATACATGTAGTGTTAAGGATTGCTTCTAAGTGTATAATTCTACGATCATGTTTTTCTATAGTTTTTTTCTTTTGCGCATCTCTTTGTAGCTGTATTCCATTTGGATCTAAATCTGTACCATTTCCTTGATTTACATACTTCATAGATAGTCCTATTTTGCCATCCTCTCCAATATAAATAACTTTACACCATATACGTTCTCCTTTTTCCAAAACTTCTCCAACGTTATTGATATGAGCAGAGCTTACCTAATGAAATTATGAAAACATATAAAATTACAAAAATACAAACTAATTGCATTGTAGAATATAAATAAGTTAATTGATTGCGAATATATTTTCCTAATACCTGTGATTTGTGTATCAGTCCCTGGAAGGAACAACCTGGAATTCTGATAAAAGCTCCATAATTTTGTACAGATGCAACTTCTCCAATAAATATTTGATTTAATTTGCACGTAGTCATTTCTGTAAACGTATTTAGGCAAGAAGCAACAACAACAAATAAATATCAGTCAAACTTGATGTAAAGGTTAGGTTTACTCATATTCATAATGCTAAATGCAGGACTGTAGCAAGAAAATGAATTTGAGAATGCAGAGAATAATAAATGAAAATGTTATTAGTATATTCTTGTATTCAATACAAATTTATGAAAATTTTTATTATAATTATAATAATATTTGTTTCTCAGTATTTATATGATTTTCTGGATGCATTAATCACACAACAAACTTCACCAGAAGAAGCATATCGCAAATTTGACGATCTCGGCAACAAACATATGGAAATATTACGGAAAGCAACAAAAAGAGTTCAGGAAGCACGATTAAATCATGATGATAGCGCTGTTAAAAAAGCTGTTAATGATTATGAGGAAGCTTTGGAAAGATATGTTCCAGTTTTAATGGCACAAGCTAAAATTTACTGGGAACTTGGAAATTATACGCAGGTCGAAAAAATTTTTAGGAAAAGCGTCGAATTTTGTAATGAACATGATATATGGAAATTAAATGTAGCTCACACCCTTTTTATGCAAGAGAATAAGTTTAAAGAAGCAACGGGATTTTATGAGCCAATTGTTAGAAAAAGATATGATAATGTTAGTTGTTTCAAACTTAGCTTTTTATAGTGCGATCTATACATATATGTATGTTAACATGAAAATTATTAAATATTATAAAACTTTTAGATTTTAGATGTGAGCGCTATAGTACTCGCTAATTTATGTGTAAGTTATATCATGACATCCCAAAATGCGGAAGCTGAAGGATTAATGAAAAAGATAGAAAAAGAAGAGCAAGTTGTTTCACGAGAAGATCAAGATAAAAAATTATTTCATTTATGTATTGTGAATTTGGTAATCGGAACTTTATATTGTTCAAAAGGAAATTACGAATTTGGTATATCTAGGGTAATGAAAAGTTTGGAACCTTACAATAAGAAGTTAGGAACAGATACTTGGTTTTACGCGAAGAGATGTTTTCTGTCCCTTTTAGAACAGTTAGCTAAACAATTAGTAGTTTTAAAAGACACTACACTCCAGGAGTGTATACAATTTTTAGAACACTGTGAAGGTATGTATTTTCCATTTTTATATATTTAACAATTGTTAAAATATTATTACTTTTTTTTTTTTTTTCTAGTTTACGGAAGAGACGTGGTAACAGTAGTAGAAGAGCCTTTTGATATGCAAGATATGTTTTCTATTACTCCAAATGGACAGCAAACGGTTGTTTATGAAGCGCGATATTTGAAAGCCCTATTTTTAAAATTGCAGATGTCTTAAATATATATATATATATATATATTTATTTATTTATTTATTTATATTTATTTATTCATATTTACATATGTACAAAACTTATAAAATATTATTGAAGTATTATATCGAAATGTATATAGAAATATATTAATTACAAATTACGACATCTAAATGTGTACTACTTATTATTTGGAAAAATATTTTAATTGTTATATATTCGCTTTTAATTTATGAAAGTGAAATCCTGAAAATATATTGAGAATTTACAAATGATTTTTCGTGTTATTTTCAAGTTACATACTTGATGATTGACTGTGTACGTCAGTCTAGTAAAAATGGTGGTCGACATGGAGTTACAGGAAGCTAAGGATTACGTTCTTCAGCTTATGAAAGACAAAGATAAAATTGAATCGGATTTGAAGGCTTTAAAAGAAATCTTAGATATTGTATGTACATATATTGATATATTTTAAATTTGCACAGAATATCTATTTAATGACGTTATTGAAAATAAACATAATATAGTTTATAATAGAATGATCTGTCAAATTTTCGAGGAAATGACCTAATGTTTATACATATGTATGAATTGTAGAATCATGTTGGCATGGATGATCCTCTGGTGGACTGCGAGGGATATCCACGAAATGACATTGATGTTTATCAAGTGAGACATGTGAGACATAAGATAATATGTGCGTCTAATTATTACACAATTTTCTCGCATGAGATTTTCTACTAACTTGGACTTATTAGTATATTATTAAGTGATTAGGTCTCAGAAATGATCATAAAACATTGATGAAGAAAATAGAAGAAGGTTTGCATAAACTGCATGCCCTAGCAGGAGATCAAGCAGAAAATTCTCTTGCAACTACAACTATTGTTCAAGATAATGCACAATTGGATCCTTTCTTGAAAGTGAATTTAGTATCCCCAGGTTCTCCAGCAGAAATAGCGGTAAAAAATTCATTTTAGATTTCCATAATGTTTCTAAACTCATGGAATTGTGATTTACAAATGTTAAATTATATAGGGCATCCAAGTTGATGATCTTATCTTAGAATTTGGTTCCATCGATTGTCGGAATTTTAAATCGTTAAAAGATATTGGAACTTTGGTACAAAATAGCAGATATAAGACAGTAAATATAAAAATCAAACGTGGATCTAATATTGTAGCTCTAACTTTAATTCCACGTCCTTGGATTGGTAATGGTCTTTTGGGTTGTAATGTTATACCTATAGAGTCAGTTGAAAGATAAAGCTTTGTGAGAGAAATTTTTATTTATATGTTGGCTTTGTGTGTATATTAGTCAATAAAAGAATATTTATAAATTATTGCGTTTATAATTATTGCATTCATAGTATATTTTTTCTATGCAATGATCTTGGAGTTAGCATTAAATAAATGGTAGAGGTATAATCCTAAGATGTTGGATAGTTAGAGACCTTCAAATTCAGTACATATAATCTATCAATATGAATTTTCACTTTAATATTTAAAGTGAGTTGCTATAAAGTCAAGCAGATTCGAAGAAGCATCAGTAGATACCGAAAAGCAGTAGCATAATGCATTTCTCATTGATTGTAAGTTATAATTTGTATTATTACTGTATATTAACTTATTTATTAACATTTCTTCTGTATAGGCAACGTTGAGCTTAATTTTTTGTTGATATCAAGTGTTAAGTCAAACTAATACTTCTGAGTATTCTGATCAATGTCTATGGTTGCTTGTTTATACTTTGTACCCATTCTATAATTCTGAAACATTGCTTGAAGTGTGGAGGGGAGACAAAAGTGTAGATATTTCTGCCAATGTAGTAACTATAACTCCACGTAAACAAGAACAGACAGTAATGCTCTTTGACGATGTTCCACGTAGTGGTACAAACATAAAAACAAGATAATTTATCTTATTTTTTAAATGAAACAAAAGCTATAAACAAATTTATAATTTGTTATAGTTTTATAATTATGTAGGTATTAATCATTATTTCTTAAAACCTATTACAATATTGAAATACATATCTTATGAGCAATAATATGAAAGCTATTCATATGATTATGATATGATGATTCATATGATGCTCATAAGATATATATTTCAATATTACAGAGAAACAGATACAAAGATACAAGTCTTCAAAACAAATAAGATATTGTTTGGATTTCAACTGGATTTTATGATTTGGGAAGATATATGTACTAATGAATCAAAGTGATTTTAGATATTAGTATCTATATATGTTATATTGTTAATAATAGAAAATAATTTTGCTTGCAGAAAATTGTATTAGTGTTAATATTAAAAGATTTGATTAAACATGAAGTCATTTATAGGTAAAGTCGAAATACTTTTATTTCCAATCTCTGATTTCAAGATAGTGCTGAATTTTTATTTGGTTTAATGTTCCATATTTCACTTTTGAATTTTGTATTAAGATGCAGTTAAAATATGTATAGCTATTTACGAATCGAAATACCTGGGCCTGACCCTCGACAGCCACTGGACGTTCGGCGCTCATTTCGAGCACCTGACACCGTCGGTCAAGGCGACGGCGAACGCCTGAGGACGTTTGCTGCCTCGTCTGGACGGGCCCGGGGTTGGGATGCGCCGGTTGTACGCTGGCGTGGTGCGATCGAAGCTCTTTCGGACGGAGCTCCGATCTGGACGGAGGACCTGATGGTCAGCAGTCGTAATCTGCGGGCGGTCAGGAGGTTGCACAGGTCGGTGGCCATCAGGGTGGCGAGGGGTTTCCGCACCATCTCGGCGGTGGCGGCGGCGGTGCTCGCCGGGCTTCCCCCGTTCGAGTTGCAGGCCCTGAGGTGTCGCGAGATTTACCTCCACACTCGGGGTCTGTCGGGCGGGGTCGGCCTGGTGGACGCTGACGCCAGGATGCGGGCTCAGCGGGCCCTGCTCGGCAGATGGCGGGCCGGCGTCGACACGAGAGCGGGCGCGCCGGGGCTAAGGGTCCTCGGGGCCGCCTTTCCGAACTGGGACGTTTGGTTGGACGGTGGCGGGCCTCCCCTGACCTACAGAGTGACACAGGTGCTCACCGGACATGGGTGCTTTGGTGAGTATCTGCATCGAATCGGGAAAGAGGCGACCGCGCGTTGTCACCACTGCGGTGCGGATGTGGACTCGGCGCAGCACACGCTGGAGCATTGCCCGGCGTGGTCGGTGCCGCGTCACTCCCTCACCGTGGAAATAAGGCGCGACCTCGCGCCGCCTGCGTTTTTTAAGGCATTGCTGACGGGTGAGGGGGGCTGGAGGGCCGTGACTTCCTTCTGTGAGCAGGTTATGTTCCGGAAGGAGGCGGCTGAGCGAGCGAGGGAGCGGGACTCCCACCCCGAGAGGGGATCAGCCGGCGAGGGCGCGGCAAGGGTCGCGGGCGCGGCAGGGGTCGCGGGCGCGGCAGGGGTCGCGGGCGCGCTTCCGCGAGACGCGCTGGGACTGCCGCGCCCTCCGATGGGGTCAAAAACGTGGGCGCTGGACTCGCCAGTGCCAGCGCCTGGGGGCCGCCGGGCTGTCCAGTCGGGGATCCGAACGACCTTGCACGGCGGTCCCCAGGGGACGGGGCGCTATGTGACATGGCCGCACACCGCGTCAATTGCGGATAGATAATCGAGCGCGGGGGGGCCCGGTGTATCGCCACAGCGGTTCCCGGGCACCCCTCGATCGCAAGAGGGACGGTCATCGTGGAGGTTTTAGTCAGTATGAATCCGGCACTACCCGGCGCCTTTTCCCCAGAGGGCGTGGGGTGCCTATGAAGGTTTCCTCCACGGAAAAAAAAGAAGCTATTTACGAATCACTGTATGAAATTTTAGACTATTTTATGCTTTACTAACTTCTCATAAATGTCTTTGAATTTACACTCTTTTCAGCATTATATCGTAGACGAGGTACAAAATAGACGTGACATGCAATCGATGCAATGCTTTTTCATGACCCACGACTTGTTTTGAGAGTTACCTGACCTCCTTACCATTTTTATGTCACATGTAATGTTATTTATTTAATATAGTATTAGTTAATTCCTATATTCACCGTAGCAAATTGCAGAGGGGTTAAGAAAGGAATCGAGGTCGGTATTTCAGAGTGTGAGACACAAAGTGCTTTGTTGTATGTAAGTATGTAAGTACATACTTATATAATATATGTATACATAGATTGTGCAACGCGAAAATGGGAAGAACTTGGCGGCACAGCTGTAAGGGAGGTAAGTATGTACTTACTTACATATGGCCCTATATCACTCATCGTTACGCGTTACTGCCTTGTTTTGTTTGTATATGCGATACTTTTGGCCAATACGCATGTTTAACTTTACGATTGTATTGAGTTTGTCAAAAAAAATCAATCAGATTTGCATTCCTTTCAAAGGACTTCTTTCCATCTCCATCTATATATGTATTATCAGAGAGGGAATCCTTTCTGGTATTTTATACATATTATGTAATGTCGGATCTATCGCTGTAAAATCAATTTCTATATGCAAAGGTAAATTTCCTTGTTTCGTTTTATTCGTACTATTTAAATATGGAAAAAGGATAAACGGATATTGAATTAAAACAATATGAAAAAGGAGTGAGCAATGAACGAATATGTTAGATGAGATGTACAGAAGAAGCGTATACAATAATCTGTTTATAATTAGCAAGTATTGATAACGCTTTCGATGACGTGCCCGGTGTAGGCCGCTTGTAGTGGTAACAAATATCCTAAACTAACCCTAACCTTTTTTTTTTTTTTTATACATGGAGAAATCCTCATGGACACTCCGCTGTATTCTGGGGGAGACACTAAAACTCCACGATGGCCTATCTACGCGTTTGACAGGAGTGCCCCGAGACTTCTTGCGAATTACTGCCGGTGCACTCCCCGCAACTTCTCGCTGAGCTAATTCTGTAAACTACTTAACTGATTAACTGTGGCGTTAGGGGAGGCCATTGCCCCTAGCGCCTGCTAATCGTCGTCCGAGTTAGATGCCCTCTCCACAGTGGTGACAGACTTCCGTCGCCCCACGCCCGATCTTCATCAGGTATTCGCCGAACATGCCGTGTCTCATGAGCATCTGAGTCATCCTGTAAGTCAACGGGAGGCCACCGTGGCTCCTCCAAGCTTCCCAGATAGGGAGAACCGCCTCCACACCTCGATGTTCACTTTCCTCGCTGATCAGCTGAGACCGCCATCGGTCCCACGCCTCTTCCTCGGCGGTCCCCCGAACGTCTGGGGCCGCCTGTTCGGCCGCGTCAGCCCCCGGGTCCGGCGCTCTCAGGCGGCTGTATTTCCGCCTAAGTGCCAACGCCTGGAGCTCCCAGGGAGGAGACGCGGCCAGGACAGTCGCCGACGCGTGGGACACCGTTCGATATCCCCTGACGATTCTGATGGAAGTCTTGCTGCATTCTGTGCAGCTGCCTTAAGAGCAGAATGCTGCGGCGACTCACCATCAGATCGTCCGCCCATACCGGGGTCTCGTACAACGCTCGGGATTGAACGACACATTTGTATAGTCGGCGCACCGCGACTCCCGCCCCACCGATGTTCGGCAGCAGAGCGTACAAAGCGTTGGCCGCCGCCGACACCTTCGGGACTAGGGAGTCAAAGTGCGGCCCGAACGTTCACTGGTTGTCGATGATGAGATCCAGGTACTTCATCTGCGATACCATCTCGACAGCTTCCCCAATCATGCTAAACTAACCCTAATCTAGCCCTAGCGTGGCAGTAAAATGCTGTGCTTTTAGGATTGAACCAAATTTCTCTTATAAATATTATATTAAAATAAATATTTCACTTAATTAGCTCACTTGTTATAGAAAAACTGTCTAAAAATAAAAATAGGCTCTACATTACAATTTTTCTTCTTTATACGTAGTTACGTACATACTCTATCAATTTATTTCATTATAACTAACGAAATAATTTTATCGAATTACATCATCTAAACATTTTTGTATGTATCTTCTATGTTTATTCTCTGTTCGATTGAATATAAAATTTCTTCGCTCGAGATGTACTTTTTTAAAAGATCCTTCAAATCACTTGGATTGTCCAGATTATCCGCACTCATCGTATATCTCTTTATTTTATTAATCGCTCTTATGATACAGCTCTCAAATTCTACTCTCTTCTCCTTCAACTTTTGATAAGCGCAGTGCAATTCGCTTGTTTTGTGCTTGAGACCGGAATTGATTTTCCTTAAGGCACATAGCTCATTTTTCAAAGCAGCTTTCTCAGATTCTAATCGATCCAATTTCGAATTCGCTGTATTCAGCCGAACCCGTAAAGACTCTTTTTCGTCCCTCAGTGTCGTCAATTCCGTTTTCAATGCTTGAATTTCTTCAGTCGCGATTCGCAGCTCTTCCTTCCTTTTCTCGTCTTTCGTGAAATTAACAACCAAGCTGCATCTTAGAGAATTTATCTCCATTTTTAGGGCAATGTTCTGCACTTTTAGTTTGTTCGCAATTTCCATTAATCTCTCGATTTGCGTTCCGGCTTGTTCCGTTGTCGACCTGTCGTAAGGGCATATACTTGACTGACCGATACGTGTTACTGCACTTACATTATTCATATCATGACTCAAGTAACTATTGATCTCTTTATAATAAAGATTCACGATTTCTAGCTTGTTCGAGATAGGTTTAAACACTATTCCATTCGTTTCGTTCTCTACTAATTCAGTCTTCTGCTTTCGAAGCTCATCCTTCGTGCAAGCCAATTGCATTTTAATTTCAAAGTTCTGACTCCTCAAGTTTAATACCTCGAATCGTAACGATTCGTTTTCTACAATCACTTTCTTTAGCTTTTCTTTTGCTTCCATTAATTTTATTTTGTCATTCAAGCGTTTACCAGATTTGCTATTGACAGCTTTTCTCGTTGCACGCTCCACGATTTGTTCATTTTGTTGGCTAAAAATCGACTCGCTATACGCCACTGTTTCCTCTTTTTCTATATTAGAGATTTTGGATCGTAAACTGGTCGTATACTCCTGTTCCAACAATTGTTTTTCTTTCTTCAATGTGGCGTTCATCACCTCTAAAATTTGTAGTTGGTTCTCCAATATCTTGCATTCGCTGTGAATTTCATTCAGCCTCAAGTTCAGTTCCTCGGTTGCTTTTTTCAACGTTTCGTTATTTTGTTTTACCTCATCGAGAGTAATCTGTAGAGTCATGTTTTCCGATCTCATTTTATTATAATCCGCTTTTAATTTGTTTAATTCGACAATAGAATGTTGTTCATTTACCGTTTTAACTTGGTTCAATAGATTGTTTAGTGTGACATTGTTCTTGTTTAGTTCGTTAATACGTGTTGCGAGTTGATTCTTTTCTAACAGAAGGGTTTGCACGCGGTCTTCGAAGCTAATTTTCTTTAAAGTCAGTTCGTTTAAATCATCGTGCAGTTTCGAGTTTTCAAATTCTAGTCGTTTTATTTTGTCCTCGGTCCTGTTCGATTCTGTTTGCGTAACTTCCAATTTGTTACTTAAATGTTCGTTGCTCGTTCTAAAGTTTCTGATTTCTTCGAGTAGACTGTCGCGTTCATATTTACACTTATCAATCTTGTCCTCAAGCATGGTACATTTGGTGCGAACGTGATTTACGGATTTTTCTAGTAGCTCCTTTTCGATCTTTATATTCATCAAATTCGCGTTTAATTGTTCCTTTTCTTTCTCGAGATTTGCCCTTTTGATGTCTAATTCGTCGTAATCGGATTTTAAGTTGATGAACTCTTTCAATCGTTCATCGGCGGTAGCTTTTTCTGCGCCTAGTTGATACACAAGCACCTCTTTTTTCGACTCTAAATGAAAAATGTTCGTTTCCAGTCTTGTTTTAGTATCGGAAAAATGGTGCAATTTAATTTTCAGATTGGCAATTTCACGATTCGCATTATCGAAATTCTCATTCGAACTTGCTAAGTCCACCTTCAGTTGTTGTAATTCAGCATTCATTTTCTCCATCGCTTCTTCCGAATGCTTTGCATTTTCATTTTCTTTTAATTTTTTATTTTCCTTCAAAGTAATCTGAAGGTTTCGTGTCAAGTCCGTGATCTTGGCGTTTAATACTTTCTCCATCGTGTTTCTCTCGATAAGAACGCTCTTTGCTTCCTCGCTTTTCTTTTGTACGGCGTCACGAATTTTTCCCATTTCCTTTAACAATCTTTCCTTGTCGCTCTGAAGATTTTGTAATTTTTTTCTCGTTAAGCTCGTTTCGCATTCCACCTTTTGTAGTTGTACCAGCTCCTTTCTCGAATCCTCTTGATCACGCTGGAGTTCCAACGCTTTCTCCTCCATCATCTTCATTCTCAACTTCGAAATTTTGTTCTCTTCCATTAGCATGACGATCTTTTTCTGTGTATGCTCCAATTCTTTTCTTTTTTGTTCCAACATATTTTCAGTACCGAACAATTCCTGGTCAAGAACGTTTATATGGATGTCTTTCTCATTCAGTTCCGACTTTAATCGAACGATCAAACCCTTCAACTGATCGATTCTCTTGAATGCACTTAGATGATCGCTGGATACGACGATCACTTCTAACTGCTTAATCTCGTGACACACTCTACCGACGAAATTTTCCAATTCTTCAAGATCTTTCGATTCGTTTGAATTTCTTGCCGCACGACGATTCAATCCATTCATGGTCGACCGTGTCTTCTCGATGATCGTCTCGAGTTCTTCTATTTTAATTAAGTATTCTAGACCATCGCTGCCGCCAATTCTATAATGGTTCTTTATATGATTATTCTTTAACTTATCAATTTCGATGTCGATTTCCTTTAAAGTCGAATCCAATGTTGCAAGTTGTTTTAAATACTCGTTAGATTTCATTGCTTTGCCTAGAGATAATGGATTAAGTTGGTCGTTAAATTTCGCAAATCCGATGTGCAGTTGTTTTAAATTAACGCTCAATTCGATGATTTTCTGTATATATTTTAAGCAATTCGGATCACCACCAGCAAGCAGTGCCTCATGGTCGTTTTTTAGTTTGTTTCTTAAATCTTTTGCCAGTCGTTCGATATTATTAAAATTATTCTGACTATTCAAGTCAATGTTCCAAGAATTATTGACTTTCAATCTATTTAATTCTGTTTTCAAACGTTTCGTTAGATTATCCAGCTCAACAATTCTCCTCTGATAATCCGTGAGATTACCATTTCTGTATCTTATCATGGCTTTCAGTTTATCGATCTCGACGTACAAATTATCGTTTTTCATTTGCGACTTGTGCAAGCGATCGTTTACATTCACTAGTTCCTCGGATAGATTCGCTATTGTCTCAGCGACTTTGTTAACTATATCGGTGAATATAATTTCCATAGTGTAGTCGACCATCATGAAGTGCTTCAGCTTGCATTTTAAGTGTTCCACTTCCGAACTGTGTTCGTGACCCTCTTCCACCTCGTTCAACCGACTTTTCAGATATTGAATCTCGTTGTTTAAACGTTCTCTCTCGACTAAGTACTCCTGTTTAACTTCCACGAGCTTGTCATCGGATTTCCAAGCGGTTTCCTGCGTAACGTAGTCTCCATTTAACAGAGCAGATTTAATATCAGCGATTTCTTTCTTCAAATCTTTATTCACTGTCTCTAGCCGTTTGATTTCTGCTCTTTGATGTTCGATCAATCGGACAGCGTGCAAAGTATCGTCCGTGTCTCTTGCAGCGACTCGTAAAGCTAGCTTTAACCGCCAAATGTTGGATCGTAATTTCATGCGGTCGTCCCGCCAGTTTCTCATCTGTTTCATTATGCTATTCATTTTACATAGTGTGGTAGCAGCGACTTGTGCTATTCTCGTCTTCTCTTTGAACGCGTTATCGTTATTTACCTCGATCGATAGACAATTGTCAAAATATGCGTCCATTATTGTTAGATACTCGTCTGCCTTCCATGTAAATGAAACCGAAATGTTCGCTTCGATTAATTTTAACTAAAATTTCCGAGTCGGTGTACTGGTCGCGATCCAATTACGTCAGAGTTATATTCGCTGGCCGAGTTTTGCTCGGTTGAATTGACGGCGCTGAAAGTGATGCAAAAATACCTTTATGTAGATTTTGTTTACATAGTCAAGTAGAAGAATTAACGGAATATTGATTAATGAAAAATTTGCAAATGATCCTTTGTAAGATAGATTGAAAAACAAGAATAGAAACTGTTACGTTTCTACTCAAACGCTTTCGATTTTGTATCGATAGATAGTTTTATTTCAGCCTAACAGCCTTGAATTAGGATTGAATAGGATTTGGTTTACAAATTTTATAAACTATAATTATTATCAACATCTACCTTTGTCCTAACTTCTTGTCTCTTTTGCTTTTTGCAATAGCTTTTATTCTTGTTTAATAGTAATATTTATACAATAGATGAAAATAAATTATATTTTCCCATATGAGAACAAAGCTATTCGATTATCCGAACAGCGTGTACCATAATTAGTTTAGATAATCACGGTCTCGTCATATACATATAACTATAACTTAATTTGTATATTGAATCTGTATTTGATACTTTCCTACTTTGATATTTGATAACTGTAATTTTTATTATTGACTCACTTATTTTCATAATTTAAGTACATATCTAAACTTGTAGACCTAAATAATGTACAGTATACATGCATGTAAGTTACAGCGTAAGTTTTGTAAATAAATAAATAAATGACTTACTATATATTGAATACAAATTGTTTAAGGAGGCATTAAACACAGTTCTCAGATTTTCTGTATCTGTATACGTACATAAAATTTTTATTTTTTACAACATTTCACATTTTTACGGGATTTTTATCTAAAAATTTGTGGTTACGTCGTTGAAAATCCATTTGACATTTTTAATCGTGTCATAGAAATAGTTGCCGTCACATATCGTTTTTTGTTTAGTGAAAATTAATATTTTGACTGACATACTCTGTTTTTTAATATCGATTACAGAGCTACTTCTTGTAGAATTATACTAATCGTATATTTCTTTTTTAAAGGCAAACTTGAACTTATAAAACTATTAGAACGATGAGAGATAGACTATGTAATTTTTCGATGATAAATATAGCTATGCCTTAGTATTATTGTTAATACAAATATGTTCATGAAATTGAAAACAAAAGAATTTGTTGATACATATACCTAAAAGACAGCAGGGATTTGAAAGAATAAATATATTTCGAATATTTATATTTTTTATAATATTTTGTATTAATTTCGACATTTTATATACACAAGTAGGTTAAATGTAATTATGAATATGGTTTCATTGCATTTTTTAACATCTACAAAATTTTCTGTATCAACATAGCAACCACATCGTCATCGTGCATAATTCAAGGTGTGTCTGAAAGTTGGTATTTCTGTAATATCCGTCTATGCCGTTATGCAAAGCAGCGAATCATACAAATTAATAGAATATTACAACCAATTTTATGGGGTACATTTAAAATATCCATAAACGTTTTCTTTTTTGCTGAATATTTTGTACATCGCATGATATATACATATATATATGCAGTGTACTATGCATGTACATCGATTATTAAATTTCAGAAATTAAGTATACAGAGCACTAATGGTTTTATTTATTTATTTATTTATTGTAAAAAATATAATTTGTAATTATATATTAATATCAAAATCTATAAACTGACATTTTTTGAAAATCATTGCATCTTATACATATATTTCTCCTTACTTCTAGTACACATAAAGCAGCACAGCGTCATGATGCTGTTTTATTATTATTATCATCATCATCATCATCATTAATATATTTATTTATTCAGAGAGAAGGACTTGGTTTATATATATCTAACTTCCAGCTCAATCCCATACAACTCTTAGAGTCTCTGGTCTCTTTTTCCAGAGAAAAGACCTCTTTTTCTTTTTGCGACTAGTCGCGTGACTGCGTTATCGTACATGGCACGATTTTCATTCATGCTGTTGCGATTACGGGTCGCTCGCTACTGCGAAGTTAAGGCATGATTTATCGCGACAAATCAGTCGTGTGCGGCTGCAAAGTATATAGAATATATGTATGTATATGTGCTATACCCATATGCAACAGTCGCGCGCAACCGGACGTCACTTTGCTGCTAGAATGTGAGGAGTCTCATTGAGTCTGACGACACTCTACCTAGGCCCGGTCACACACCGCGGGCAAGATGGCAACTAGATGTCCGCATATCCTTACTGCGTACCCTCAATAACCTTAAGGACGACCATAGATCTGGGGAATTTCTAGCCCAGGTCCTTCAGACGAAACAAACATCTCTTTACAAATTCGTTTTCTAAAGGTTTATTGTCTTCCACGGGAAGATACGGGAAGTTAGTTTTTCTCACATACGATGCTTCCCAATTGCAACTTTCTATCGAGGGCGGCTAAGACCCTTCCTAGTCCATTACCCTTCTCATTAGCCAATCGGAAACAATGTCTACTGCTCTCACTTTCCTAACTAAAATTGTCATGAACAAACCCGATAATCTCGTGCGCTAGACACACCCATCACTATCTTCTTTGCAAAGTTGTTGGAATAAACATTAATTTATACGTGTTAACTCAGCGTAAACTCAATTAAACCACCCCTATTATCGTAATAGAAATAAGGGGATCGACCAGTTCGTGGCGTCGATTATCTAATCGTAACGGGAATTTACGACTCCCGTTGACGTGCTTTCTCGCGATCGCGTCTCTCCGCGAACGGTCGAAACAGTGACGACGTTTTAATATATATTACTTATAATGCTGTATAGTAATACTGTATAGTAATAGTATATATGTAATAGTAATATTATTATTATTATACTATGATCTATAATGCCTTTAATATAAATATTTAATATTATAGCGATGAAAAATTTTCTATCATAACATTACATATTTGTTAGCTATTAATATTATATAATATATATGTATATATATACATACTAATAGTTTTCGAGCATAAATAGGTTAATAACATTTTATAAGGAATTCCATGACAAATTGATTAGTATGGTTTAAAAGAAGATATGGTTCTATTAATACGAATAAAGTTTATTTTTATTCGATTCTTGAACAATTCTCGCAACATATTCACGAAGATTCAAAGAGACACGAGATTTAGTCAACGAGATACGATCAAAGACGATTGGCTAATTTTGAGAGAAAGATTGAATTTTCTTATATGGGCAACAATATTCAAATGGTGCACAACTGTGAAGTGATTTGGACAAACAGCATGTATTTGCAAATTTTCTGATTTTGCCTTTCCTTGTCTCAATAGCAAATACTGAGTCATAAATCTCACACTGTACAGTGAGGCTGTTGCATGTCAAACATAGTGTAAAAATACACTTTCAAAAGTATTCCCATAATTAAAAATTTTATACGGATGAGTAATTGAGCATTTGGATCATGATGTATCGTGGTCTTTTTTTATATTTACTACTTTTCAACGTTGTTACACAGTTTCGTTTTAATTTAACTAATATGGGATGAGTGCTAGGTGTATATTTAAATTGCGGTAAATTTCATTTTGATATCTCTGATAATTTTAAAATTGTGCCTTATTGAATATACGCCTCGTTTATACATTTCTGAATAATCTATTTATAGATTGTCTGTCAGATACGTTGGCGTCGCACGCGATTACTCGCAAGTGGAAAAGAGGCTTCAGAGCATCCCTCAAATCCGCACTCATTCACACTCCGATACCAAAACGCACATATTTCCTGTTATATCAAATACTACGAATTAAAGAGATATCTTTATTTTTCTTAACTTATACATATTATCTTGCAAGCATTTAACCTACATATATACCATCACGTATCTACCTTTGGCGTATAATTCGTTCGATACCTATATTTTTACGCTCTTTCTCTAAAACCTTTAACCACCTTATCACCGCTTTGCATATATTACCTTCCATTATATCTTCCTGTCTTAGTACGAATTAGTATCTTACTAAGAATTCGAAAATTATTATAAACATAATTTAAACACTCATACAATTCTTGTTAGAATCTATTCTGGTGTAATAATCCATTAAATCTTTTGAAATTATATCACTATTAATAATCAGTAGTTGAATTCTCTGCGCTTATTGGAATTAATATCTATAAATTGTTTAACTTTAAAAGGGGTCGGCGTTTTAAATTGTTCCTCTTTATTCGACCACTGATATGCGGAGCTCACGGAAACTAATCATGACAAATAGAATTGTTCGTTTCGTTCGGCGGCCGAATTTTTATCCACAAGTTTCATAATAAGTATGTAAAAGTTAATATCGAGGTTTAGCAACAAATTTATTACGTGGCCCAATAAAACAGACCAGTCTGACGTTAAATCAGATTATCGATCTTTATCGATGACCGCGGTCGTGTGGCAGCAAAAGTGTGACTGCCGCGTGAAAAAACATCATGTCAACCTCGTATATTTAGACTAAATGTTTTGTTTGACCTGGTGCTCGAGGCTAGTTTCGCGCTTAGATGCGTCGAACTGTCTGTAATTGGTTTGCGATCATAATTCACTTATATCGGTGATTCGGCGACACCGGCGCGGTGACAGGGAGGAAAAAACACAGCAGAAAAATAGCTACGTTCGGATAACCTGTAAAATATGATTTAACGGTTGGCTGGAAAATGGATTTAGAAGGTTAGAGAACGAAATAAGAACGCCGATCGTAGATGTTCTACAAATAGGAATAGAAAACATTAAGATACAATCATTCTGTTCTTTGGTCGACACTATTATTGTATAAAGCTCCTTTACTATTAAGTCTGAATATTCTAAAGCCAGTTCGCTCGGCCTCTAAGCTTTAAGGTCATTTCCTTCTTACAGCTACGAGTCGATGTTAAAATCCTTGTCTTATGCTGAGAGGCAAGCGGTTTCTAATTACGGAAAATTTTGAAAGATTATTCGAATAATGGAGGTTTGCCGGTGTGGATGCGAGGCATCGTCGCAAGAATTGATCGATCCACCGCACGAGCCGTGCTGTTGCTGCAGTTACGATCCATTCAGCGACAAAGAAGCAGAAATCTACGACCTCTCGTTTGCCCTGAAGAAGCTCACTGTAATGAAGTGTCAGATGAAAAAGTGGCGAATGGAAAGACTTCAACTCGAGAGCGAAAATAGGTCTCTGAAACAAGCCCTCCAATCATTCGGTATCGATGTATGATATTTCGTAGATTATTCCCTTCTCTTCTTCTTTTCACTTTTCTGAATCTCTCCTTCTTATTATCTCTCTCTCTCTCTCTCTCTTTCTCTCTTTGTCTCTCTGTTTCTCTCTCTAATTCTTCTAGTAGTTAGTTTGTGCGAAATTGATTAATTGGAATTCTGTACGGATACCCTTGTGATTGCGTTTCTCCTCCCTTATGAGTTAGTCGTTTGATTCAAGTTGAAGGGAGTAACGTTCCACGCAATTAGTACTATAAAGAGCGAAACGGCAGAAATTACATACACACGGATCGTCTCGTTCAATAGCATTAGTTTGCGAACAAGTGTTTTTAACTGAGCATTAGGCCATCTTATGAACGCAAACTGTTAAAAAAATTCTGCTTCGGGAATTCTCTTAAAAAACATTTACTTCAAATATTTTCATTTCAAAAATATTAATCGATTATAATAGACTGCGCATTTTTATACATTTATGCGAAATTTAAAGATGGAAAAATGCACAAAATGCATATAATATGCAAAGATACTGATATGAAATATCGAAGTATTGGATATATCTAGGTACCCACTTTTTAACAGGCAAACAATTTGCATTCAATCTCCAGTTTTTTAGTTGTGTTTATAAAAATGTAAATTTTCATAAAAATTCGCAGTCTAGTCATCATAATTTAGGTATTCGATATGCTATTAGTTTTTTCACAAAACTTGATAGATTTCTCACCCACTGCTATAAAGCTTACGCTTTTGGATTGGATAGATTGTTTCTGTTTTTAACTATGTTATATTAAATATACCAATAAATTTTAACTATTAAATAACATTAAAATCAACAAACTTGCAGATATATTTTATCTCTGTAATCTACATTTTCTCATTGACACCTTTCCTGTACTATTCCCATAATGCACCAAATTTTCGCTACATTATTTACTTTACGACATAGTACTATATGTATTCAGTCGTTTTACTAGTAAATTCCGTAGTAGTAATACAAACCAAAGATTGTTTCCGAATGTAAACTGGAGCTTCCTAGCATCAGGGACTTTCTTTAAAATTTATAGCGCTTTCTTTGAACAGTATCATACATATGCACTGTTCCGAATGTTTCTAAAGATTAGATGTTTTCGTGTAGGTGTAAATGCCGATGAGATATTGAAGCCCGATCCGCTACTAGTGCACTCCCGAGAAGAAATCGAAAGGCTGCAAAATGCAAACGCGGTGCTGCAAGATAAAGCGAGGGATCTTGAGGAAACTCTCGCCGAGCGAGATTGCTGTGACGATCCTGACGCCACGATCCACTTTCTCAGAGAGAAGATAAGATATCTTAGAGAGGGTTTCGCGCTTGAAAAGAAAGAGTACTGCTCGCTACTTTGTCCGCTTCGTAGACCTCGTTTAATCGTTTCCGCTTCCCAACAATGAATCGTTGGTAGCAGAATGATATACGTTATTGTTCATATGTATCTGGACGTTTGGTCGATTAACTTTGCTCAAATAAATTTACGACTGCAGAAACATATATAGCGTTTCTTCCAAATTTACATTTACCTGAGGAAATCACATCAACATTCTGGTTATATACTAATGTTACGATAATGAAATTTCATATTTTTATTTTAGACATTAATATTTGAAATATGTAAAGTAAATTTTAACTAAACTGAGTCTGAAACCTTACATTCCTAATAAGACAAGAGTCGCTTATTTCCTCTTAGGCCTTTTAAATTTTTATTTTATCCATCAAAATGTTTTGTATTTTTAAACCTCATTAACTTTATGACTTCAATGCATCTCTTCTATCAAAACTATCCATGAAACATACTTCTTCGAAAATTTTTTATCAAGTTTCAAGGTGTCAAAGAAATTTTCTTGCCCTGACAGATTGCGAGACATGATATCGGATTTGCGGTTGAAGCTGGCGCAGACCGAGGAGGACATCAGCTGCCCCGCAATATATCGTTTAAGGGCAAAGCTGCGTGATCTTATGAAAGGTGAAGCTGCTGAACAACAGATTTCCAAAGTTGTGGAGAAATCGATCGAAACCTTGGTGGACCTTTCTAAGAGCTGCGATGATCTGCGTTTGGAAAACGAACGTCTTCTTGCTCAAGTGACAGATTTGCGCAGTGCATTGGTTGATCTCGAAGGAAAGGAAACGCCAGAAACGATATTGCAAACAGCCGAAACAACCACAGTGCCGGAGTATATTGACATTTCAGATTTATTGGATAAGCTGAACAACTGCGAGGATACCGTGGCTAATCTAAGAAAGCAGTTAGAACAAAGAGACGAGCAGATCGATGCACTGAACAAAGAACTGGAATCGATGATCAGTCAAAAAGGTTTAGAGGAACAGATAGAAGCCATGAAAGAGGAACTTAGGAGGAAAGATGACAAGGTATTACATCTCGATGGTTCTAAATTTAAAGTTAACGTCAGCTGGCGATTACAAATAAGTTTGTAAAACTTATTACATAGCAGTAAAAGTTTGTTAATATTGTAAAACTATAATACAATATATATCAAGACAATGAAACAATTTGAATTGATGCGAAAGTGACAGTGAAAATTAGATGACGAACCTTCCTCTCTATTTCATTCGCACTTTGTGTTTCTTATTCTAACGGTGTATTTCGATTTTAGAGGCAAACGAGAAAGAATTCGCTTGTAGTCGTCTAGTGTAAATGGTCATTAAACGATCTCTTCGTATACTCATTTCTGTCAAAACAACTTTTTCGTGACGAACGCAAGCCAATGTTCGTAGAAATTAGACCGAGCATCCAGAATGTTCAGTGATTAATCCCAGCTTTTAGTCCTCACTTGAACTCGTGACGATGATTTTTGATAAAAAAGTTTTATAATTTCTCGCGACTTATGAATCTCGTATTGATATGACACTCGTAACATTATCGTAGATACAAAGAAAGTAAAGTAAAAACAGCATCAGTTTAAATGTTTTTTAATATGTTATATGTTATATATATATGTCGGAGATGAAAGGACATCGGGGCCTTTCTTTTGGAATTTTTGGGAAGATCCCCAATACTTTAGTCTAGACTATTTATTATAGCTGTACTTAAATAATAAAACTTAGAAGTAGTTGCTATGATTCAATCCGATTATGTTTGCCCGAGATTTGTGACAGTGGGCTTGGGCTCGAGGTGACACAACTGGTCGCTGAACGTAGCCACGGTCGCGGAATGGACGTTTTTACCTAACAGAGAAATGCCAATATTATGGGACATATGTTGTATTAACAATCAAACCCCGGGCAGAAACAATGTCGCCGCTACGCGGGACTGCCTAGCAACGGCGGTTGGAATTTTGTTGGTATCCCCAACCAATATACTACAAACGAACGCGATCGTAAGGAGAGGAAAGTTTTCATCAGTCTTTTATTCTTGCGATCTTCTTGGAGAGTTTCACATCGTCTTTATGTACAGTATATACCGAGCGTCACAGCAAACGTTACTTTGTGCTTCAAAATATATTCTACGTTTAACAAAGAGTTACCCCGTTGACCGTGGATTCGTTATTGAACCTAAGATCATTGTCATTAACATCTCGAATATCTAATCACCACGGTTATTTGTCAAACTCTGTAAAAATCATATTTATACCAGTAAATATAATCTCTATAGTACAACAATGATGGCTAGTCCAAATGAAGATTCGTTACACGTCCCTAAACCTTTTTCTTTTTTTTTTTATTTATTGTTTGTTTACATTTTACAATTTGTCCATTAGGACATTTGGTAAAATATTATAATTTAATATTTGATAAAATATAGCATGTGGATGTGGTTACCCCCAGCGGGACTCCATCTTCCAGGTTGTTTATTGTTCTATTATGAGGTCTGCAGGATGCTTCTTCTTCAGTCTTCTTTCTATTATTGTTTTATTCGTTTCAGCAACCAGCTGATTTGGGTGTGTTTCAAGTCTTTCTTTATACTTTTTTGCATATCTGGCGATTTCCTCTTTAACCGTTGGAATTTTTAAGTCTTTTCGTATGTCTTCATTTGTGACGTACCACGGAGCGTTAACTATTGTTCTTAAGATTTTTGCCTGCTCCGTTTCTATTTTATTTATGTGACTCATTGCTGCCATCCCCCATAGTGGAACTTCGTATGTCCAGATTGGTTTGATTATTGTTTTGTATATGTATAGTTTATTCATTAGGCTTAATTTAGATTTTCTATTGATTAACCAGTACATCTGCTTCATTTTTTCACGTATTCTGTTTGTTATTGATTTTATGTGATGCTTCCATGTAAGGCGTGTGTCTAAATGTATTCCTAGATATTTGACATACTTTGTTTGTGCTATGTGGGCGCCATTTAGTTGGATGTCTGGTGTTTTTCCTTTTCTAAGCGTAAATGTTATGTGATTGCACTTACTGGTGTTCACTTTTATTTGTTTACTTTGCAGCCACTTTTCTATTTTTATAATGTGTTCTTGTAATAGTGCGGCAGCCGTTTCTGGATTTGCGTGTCTCGCTAGTAAGACCGTATCGTCCGCGAACGTTAGAGTTTTGCTATTGACAGTTGTTGGTATGTCTGCTGTATAGAGTGTGTATAATATTGGTCCTAGGACGCTTCCTTGCGGTACTCCTGCCTTGATATCCTTAATTTCAGAATATGCATCATTTATTTTTACTACAAAGGTTCTATTGTTTAAGTAAGATTTAAGTAATTTGTATATTTGTTCTGGAAATTGCTTTTTGATAGTTTGAAGAAGTTTTTCGTGGTTAACTTTGTCAAATGCTTTTTCGATGTCAATAAATAGTGCCGTGCAATATTGTTTTGTTTCCAATGCCTGTAAAATTTCATTGACCAGTCTATGCATTTGTTCTATTGTGGAGTGTTTATTCCTGAATCCAAATTGATGGTCCGGTATTAGTTTTTCTTTTTCTATTGTTGGTTTTAGGCGGTTATATATTATTTTTTCAAGTAGTTTGGAAAACGCAGGTAGTAATGATATTGGCCTGTAAGATGCAGATAAATGTGGGTTTTTGTTTGGTTTGGGTAACATTACGATCTGTGCTATTTTCCATAGTGCAGGAAAATACTGTATTCTTAGAATTGCGTTGAATATTATCGTTGTTAGTCTTATTGCCTTTGGGAGGAGGTTTTTTAAGATTTTTCCATTGATCAAGTCAAATCCTGGTGCTTTACTTGTCTTTGTTGCCTTAATTAAGTTTGTAACTTCTTGCGCTGTTGTGCTGAGCATGGTGTAGCGTTTGTCAATTGTGTTGTTGGCATTTTCCACTTCTTCGTGTGTTTGCCCTCCGGGAATGCTGCTATTAATTTCATACGGTGAAAATGTATTTTGTAAGTGCTTCGAAAATTCTTCTGCCTGCTCTTCGTTACTTCTGGCCCATGAGTTGTCCATTTTTTTGATTGCTGGGATTGATTTTATTGTTTTCTTCACTTTGTTGGTGACTTTCCATAGGGAGTAGTTGGTATTCTCATGCGCGGATACTGATTCGATGAGTTTTGAGAATTCGCTATTGTGCAGTTCCCTTATTTTATTCTTTAATTCCTTTGTAAGTTTATTTAAGTTTTTCTTGTTTTCTCGTGTTCTCTGTTTTTGCCATTTTGATTTCGCTTTTCTTTTTTCCCTAATTTTATCTAGGATGTCCTGCGGAATAATTTTTGTTTGCCTGCTATTTAATTTATAAGCGGTGGTTGCCCACGCTGCTTCCTGTATTATTTCTGTTAGAGTTGCTACTGCCTGCTCAATGTGCTCAGGTGTCTTCAATGGGATATTGCAATTGATTTTGTTTTCGATTAGCTCTTTAAAAATTTGCCAATTGGTGGTTTTGTTGCAAAGCGACTCTGACTTGTTATAAAGTAGTGGTTTGCCTGTATATTCTAATATAATTGGTGTGTGGTCGGAGTCAAGCTGGTTGTTATTTTTAATTTACTTACATTTAATCCTTTTGTTATTGCAAAATCCAACAGGTCAGGTGTTTTATTGAGGTCTGTCGGCCAGTACGTTGGTCTTCCTGTAGATAGCACGTTGAGGTTGCTATTTCTAATATATTTTTCTAGTGTTCTGCCTCTCGGTGTGTTAATTCTCGAACCCCATAACGTGTGCTTCGCATTAAAGTCTCCTGCTGCGATATATTTGTCGCCTATGGATTGGAAGTACTCTTCCCATTTTTTAAGCGTCATTTTGTGTCTCGGTGGTGCATATACTGCTGATATCTGTAAGTAATTGTCATTGGTTTGTATTGTGACAGTGGTTGCTTGTAGGTGTTCTTGATTTGTTTGACTATGTAGGTGATGCCTGATGTCATTTTTTATTATTACTGCAGTTCCTCCATGTGCTTTACCTGAGGAGTGTTTGGTGTCGTAGATGGTATAGTACGGTATTTTCATGTAACTTTTTAGAGTGAAATGTGTTTCTGAGACAAGTAGTATATCAATATTATTTTTATACAAGAATGTTTTAGTTTCGTGGGCTCGCTGTTGCAAGCCATTGGAGTTCCAGGCTGCTATTTTTAGCATGTTCCACTCTATTTTTTATTTAGCAAGTTTGTGAGTAGTTGTAACATAATTGTTGTTTGTTGTACTTGTTGCCTTAATGTTGTGTTTAATTCACTTATCATTTTTCCTAGCATCTCTGTACTTTCAATGGATTGTTTTAGCATTCCTTTGATTTCTGAAACGTCTTCGATATTTTTGCTTTGATTCTGGTTGAGCGTTGCTTGGCTAATGTTTTGGGTTACTTGCGCATAGCTTCGGTAACCTTGAAGATTACTGTTTCCGCTTATAATGTTTGGTTCTTTATGTGCTATCAATGTTGTATCATTCTCCGTTGTACCTTGTTGTGGTTTGTAGTTATTGGTTGTTCTATTGCGAAGTGGTGGAAACAGTTTGCGTTGTAATTGTTTCCTAATTACGCATCCTTTGTAGCTGGCTGGGTGGTTTCCGTTGCAGTTATAGCACTTAACTTCTTCTATTTTTCCTGTGTATGGGCAGTGTATTGTTAAGTGATTTTTTGCACATTTAACACACGCCGGGCTTCTGTTACAATAATTTTTTGTATGACCGTATTGTTGACACCGCATGCATTGCGGTATATCTTTTTTATAGCGTGGTGGTTCTACAGTTACTATTGCGTTTAGGATTTTTTTGATTTCGTAAATTTCCTTGTTGTTGATTCTGGGTTCAAGTTCTATTAAGAATAATGGTAATGGTTGTTTTGTATCGTATCTTGTAATATTGTTTATTGTTCTAGTTTGATGTCCAATTTTTGCTAGTTCATCACTCAGCTTTTTTGTACTGATTTTTGGATGCAATCCTCTTATAACTATCTTGTAGCTTCTTTCCATTTTTAACTGATACGTGTGGTATATAGTATTTTTTTCCTTTAATGCTTTTATCACATTTCTATAAATATCAGGGGTGTTTGTTTGGATCTTTACTTGGTCTAATTTTATTTGTTTAATTATATAATTGTCATTCCCGACTATATTATTTAGTAATTCAATAAGTGGGTCTATTATTTGGGCCTCAATAAATATTGGTGGCGGTTTTGTAATATGACTTGAGTGGGTTGTGGCTTTGTTTATCGGATCAACTTCTGTTTCTTCTGTTAATGAGCTGAAGGAATTTCTTAATGGTAATTCTTGCAGCCATCGCTGCTTTTCTGTATCTGGATTTCCTGCGGCACTTGTGCTTGGAGTTGTTTTACGCT
The DNA here is from genome assembly GCA_905332935.1 of Bombus hortorum. Lineage (NCBI taxonomy): Eukaryota > Metazoa > Arthropoda > Insecta > Hymenoptera > Apidae > Bombus > Bombus hortorum. The sequence goes on from HG995197.1 coordinate 114,912, forward strand.
TTTTGTCGTTTTTTGGTATCTTCCAGTTTTCATCCTGATATTGTTTTTCGTTATCTTGACTGAACTCCTCCTGTCTTCGCTGCTCCTTCATTTCTTCTATGTCCATATTTTGATTACTATTAACTTGTTGTTGTTGCTTTAGGGCTGGTAAATCTACCGACCTATTTATATAATATCTTTCACCATTAGTTGCAATTTTAATTGCTGGTATCTGTTGTTGCATTGTTGGGCTTCTCCTCACTATCACTAATCGTTAATTTTGCTTAGCACTGTGATATTTCTCAAATCACTACCCCGGAGCACACATCTGTTTACCTCGGTTGCCCGGGCAGAACTGCACGTCCCTAAACCTAACGATAATTCGACATATATGAATAAAATACTTTTTAATGAGATTCGAAAGTATGATATTAACTGAAACCATGATACCAATGAAAAAACAATTAAAAAACTGTAGCCCTTTTTCAGATCGCAGGACTCCTGAATAATCTAAGACAATCAGAAATAGACTTGTTGGGGTTATCTTCTCTGAAATCCGAAGTGGAGAACCTGAAATCAGAGTTATATGATCTCAAATCAGAGAGAACTGAATTACTGAACGAACTAAACAAACTGCGAGAAGCACTGAAGGATAGAGACGATCAGATAATAGATTTACTGCAGCAGAAGAACAACTTGGAGAAGGAGCACAAGAATAAGACGGCAGAATTACAGTCAACACTCGATGAGGCAAATGACGAGATCGATAATTTGAAAGCTGAGATAACCAAACTGAAGAATGAGTTGGAAGAGTGTAAGAAGATGAACGCGAAGCTGGAACAGTGCTGTCTGGATAACAACGCACTTACGGAAAAGCTACACGGCTTCGAAGAGGACCTTGCAGCCGCGAAAGCGATAATAGCGAATCTCGAAAGTGAGGTGGACATTTTAAGGCGAGACAAGGAAAATTTGTCGAACGAACTGGACGAGGCAAGGAAACAAGTCGAGATGTTCATTGGACGACTGGAGGATGAAAGGGCGGCCAGGACCGCATTGGAGAAGGAACTGGAGAGAAACCGAGATGAGATTGAATTGTTACAGAGGCAGATTTTCGATCTGAAAGATCAGATCGATGCCGAAAGGAAGGAGAACGACGAGCTTCGCGAAACGTTAGAAGCATCGGCCGGCGAGAGGGAAAAGTTGAAGGCTCGGTTAGGGCAGCTGGAGAACGAGAACGATGATCTGATGGAAAGGATGAAGGAGCTAGACAATTTGAATAACCAACTAAGGAACGACTACGATAGTATGAAGCAGGCTTTGAACAATTTGCAAGCAGAGATCAACAAACTGGAGGATGAATTGGCTAAGGCGAAGCAAGAACGCGATGCGTTGTTGAACGAGAATAACAGTATCAAAAAGCAGCTGGAACAAGAGATGGCGGAGAACGAGACTCTGAGAGCCAAATTGGACGAATCTGGTAAAGAACTTAATAAACTGAAACTACAGAAGGACGAACTACAGAAGAACCTCGATGAGATCAATCTCGAGAACGATTCACTGAAACGAGATATGAAAGCGTTAAGGGATGACCTTGAGGATTCCAGAAGGCAAGCGGAGGAACTAAAAGCCGCTGGTGACGCGTTAAAAGCAACGGATAAGGATAAGGTACTTGAACTTGCAAAGCTGCAAGAACAAGTAGAGAACTGCAAGTTCGAAAAGAATCGTTTAACGAAGGAAAATGATGATTTGAAATCTAAAATAATAGAATTACAAGGAAAGTTGGAGGAGTTGGACAAGTTAAAGGGAAGAAATACAGATTTAATGGCTGAAGTAGATCGTTTGAGAAAAGAATTAGAAAAAGCGTTGGAGAACATTGATCAATTGAAATCGGAAATAGGTTCCTTAAAGGATGGACTCGATAATTGTGTGGGCGAGATGCAAAAGTTGAGAATCGAAAATGGTGACCTCAAAAAGCAGAACGAAACCTTCAAGTCTGAGATGCAAACAATTACCGATCGCTTAATAAAAGACAATGACGATTTAAAAGCAAAAATCTCAGAATTGGAAGAAAAGTTAAGTGAATTGGATAAAATGAAACTAGAAAATGTTGATTTGCTTGATGAAGTAGATCGTTTGAAACAGGAATTGGCAAAAGCTTGGGAAGAAGTTGATCGATTGAAATCCGAAGTAGCGTCTCTGAAAAACGCACTCGATAAGTGCGTGAATGAGATGGAAAAGCTGAGAACTGAAAGCGACCAGCTTAAATTGGAGAATCAAGCTTTCAAGTCTGATATTCATGGACTTGATGATCGCTTAACGAAGGAAATCGCCAATTTGAAAGCAAAAAACGCGGAATTGGAAGAAAAATTAGTGGCATTTGATAAATTGAAGTCGGAAAATGAGGATTTACTTGGTGAAGTCGATCGTTTGAGACGTGAATTGGAAAAAGCCTTAAAAGATATCGATCAATTGAAATCTGAGATAGGTTCTTTGAAAAACGGACTGGATAAATGTGTTGGCGAGATGGATCTGCTGAGAACTGAAAACAGCGGTTTGAAGTCTGAAATTCAGGGAATGAGGGGCGAAGGGGACAGTTTGTCGGCGGAGTTAAATAATCTGAAGAATGAGAATTCTCTTTTGAAAGACGAAAGAGATCGATTGAGCAAGCAATTGAGCGACTGTAAGATGGAAAACGAAAAATTCAGAGTGGAGAAGGCTCACCTGGAAACTGAAAATGAGAAGCTGGAAGGAGAGATAAATTCGTGCAAGGAAGAGAATGACAAATTAAAAGACGAATTTGGAAAATTACGAGAACAATTGCAGTCATCAAATGACGAATTGAATAGATTAAAGGCTAATCTCGACAAAGCTGAGGACAAAATTCGGTCTCTGGAGCCGCTGATCTCCCGTTTGCATAGTGAAAATGATAAATTGCGGGGCGATTTGACGAGTTTGAAGAATGAGGCTAACGATTTCAAAGCAAAATTGGCTAGAGAAACGGCTGACAATGAAAAGATGCAGAACGATCTGAAGATACTGGAGGATCAGGTGCACGATCTAAGTAAGAACCTGGTCAATGCTAGGGCAGAAAATGACACTTTGAAACAGGAAAATCAAGGTCTAAAAGCCAAGTTATTAAATATGGATCATGATCTATCGAATTTGAGAGAGGAATGTGCGGATCTGAAACGTGAGATTGCTGATTTGAAGAAATTAATCGATGAATTAAAAGAAAAAATTGCTAAACTGGAAGCAGACATAGATCATTGGAAAATGGAGAACTGCAAACTTCAGTTGGACATTGATAAATCGAAAGCTGATCTTGAGAAAGCCTTGAAAGATTTGCTCGAATGCCAGGTAAATTGTGTTGATTTATAAGTATTAACGTAAAAATACGTATTTATCTTGGTATATATTTTTATTATAATATATTATTAAATTTTGGTATTAAATATTATGTTATACATACGTATGTATTTTAGGTATTTTAGCATTAATTTTAATGTTCTAGAGTAATTTTTCATTAAAAATATTTGTATTTTTCATACGAGAAATGTCTTCTTTGTTTATTAATTGTAAATTAATTGAAAAGAAGTGAAACATCCAATAATCTACAACACTTGTATCATTTTCAATGTTCCTAAATTTAATTTTAATATCTAATAGGCTTCGAAGAAAGTACTAGAAGCAGAGATGTACCGCCTCAAGATTGAGAAAGGCGAGCTTGACAAGAAGCTTGTCGAATTATCGTCTCAACTCGAGCAACAGGAAAAAGCATTCGAAGCAGAAAAATCGGCTAGAAATAAGGGTGATTCAGAAATCGTGGCCTTAAAGGAGGAACTGGATGCCTTGAAAAAGGAACTAGGAAAATTGAGAGCTGACAACAACAGATACAGAAATGAAATAGACGAACTAGGAAGACAGCTTGCGGTAACAAAAAATGAACTGGAGAAGTGCAAAGAAGAGGTTTCTGTATTAAGAGATGCCAATAACGCGCTAAAGTTTCAATTGGATCCCTTGAAGAGTTTAAAGGACGAATATAATAAGTTGAAAGCTGATTTAGATTCTCTTAAAGAGGAAAACGTAAACCTTCTGCAAGATAGGAAAAATTTCGAAGATGAGTATACTAGGCTGAAAGGAGAAGGCGATGGACAGAAAGCAGAGATCGATAGATTGAGAGCAAACTTGAATACAGAAGAGGCAGCTGCGGAAAAATTGAGGGCAGATCTTCAAAATTGCCAAACTGAGAACGATAGACTGCAAAAGCAATTAAACGAAATGAAAAATGAGTTGGATGAACTAACAAAGGGAAACAATCGTATAAAGAATGAGATCGATAAGCTGAAGAAGACGCTCGCGGACGCGGAAGCAAAGATAAAGTTGCTGGAAAGTGAACTATCCGATTTGTTAGCCGAGAAAAAAGAATTGGTCAGCGAACTCTATCGTTTCCGCGAACAGCTAAACAATCGCACAAACGAGCTAGAAGAGCAGATGGCCGCAAAAGATGCGGCCAAGAAGGAATTGGCCGACATGAAGGATGAGCTGACCGCTCTAAAAGCGGCGTTGGATAAGGGTCGAAGCGAAAACGATAAGCTGAGAAACGAGAACAAAAAGCTGAATGTGGAATTAACCAAGTTGAACGGGCAATTAGAAACTCTGAAAGACGATAATGCGAAGCTGGAAAACGAAAACGCGAACCTGAAGAACGAAAACGCGAATCTAAAGAATGATAATGCGAAATTGGTGGCGGAATTAACTGGAACGAAAAACAAATTGACAGAAGCGGAGAAACAGCTGAACGATCTAGAGAAAGAAAACGACGACTTGAATAACAAAATAGCCGATCTCGAGAACACAGTGAACGAGCTCGAAACATTGAAGAAACAATTAGAAGGTGCTAAAAAAGAACTGGATAGGCTGAGGCCAGAGCTAGATAAATTGAAATCAGAGAATGCAGAACTGCAAAACAATTTAAATAACGCCATAGAGGAATCAAATAGGGTAAGAAATGATTTGGACAAATTAAAAAGCGATTACGACAAATTGAAGTCTGAATTAGCTGACCTGAAGGAGGAGAGAGATAATCAGAAAGAACGGAACGCAGAATTGGAAAAAGAATTAGCCAAAATAAAGAAAGAGAATGCGAGTCTCAAGGGCGAATTAGCCGATTGTCAAGCGAAGAACGAAGGATTACGTAATGGATTGACAGATTTGAAATCGCAAAATACAAAACTGCAGGACGATTTAAACAAGGCGAAGAACGAAGCGAATAAATTAAAAGCCGATTTGGATAAATTGAAAAGCGATTATGGTGAACTGCGGTCGGAATTAGGTAAACTAAGGGATGAGAAGAATAGGCGCAAAGAACGCGATACTGCGTTAGCCACGGATCTGGATAAATTGAAGAAAGAGAATGACGAGTTAAAAGATGAGAATGAGAAACTGAAAAGCCAGTTATTCGATTGCCAAGAGGAGAGGCAAAGGCTACGCAAGGAATTGGGAAAGCTGAAAACAGAAAATGCAAAATTGAAAGAAGGTATGATAATTATCCTTTCAATTTATTTGGAATCCAAATTAGAAGGGCAAGTGCTTAATCTTTTGTTCAAGTCACTTTGCAAATTTAAGCAGAGTGGTTAATGAACGGCATTTAATATTATTATTTACCATAGACAATATCAGGTATAATTTTACGGCGATAATTTTCTCCTCTTATTTCGACTTTAAATTACTTGTGCTCTGATATTTTTAGACTGTAAGAAGATTATAACAGAATATAATATATAAGTTATAAATATAAGCTATAAAGTTATACATTAATATTCTGTACAGAATTGAGTAAGTTGAAAAAAGATTTCTTATTTGTTGAAACTTAATATATGTCGGAGATGAAAGGAAAACCTTTGGAATTCCTTGGAAAATTCCCAATACTTAAATCTTCATAAATTAACCCGATTATAATTATCCGAGATTTGCGATAATGAGCTTGGGCTCGAGGCGACAACTAGTCGCCGAACGTAGCCGCGGTCACGGGATGAACGTTTCTACCTAATAGAGGTATAGGGTAATTGTATAGCTCTCCTTAAAAAAGAAATATTTGTAGCGGCACTTTTTTTTTTTTTTTTTTTATTAGTTCATTGGTTTTTACAATTTGTCCAGTAGGACATTTGGTAAAGTGTTATATCTTGTTGAGTATAAAAAAAAATAAAAATAAATGCAGCATGTGTGTGGCTACCCCCAGCGGGGTGCCATCTTAGGTTATATCTTTATGAGGTCTATTGGGTGTTTCCTTTTTAGTCTTCTTGTAGTGTTTGCTGTGTTGTTTGTTTCCGCTGCTAACTGGTTCGGGTGTGTTTCCATTCTTTCTTTGTGTTTTTTTGCCATTTTGATTATCTCTTCCTTGACCGTTGGTATTCCCAGGTCTTTCCTGATGTCCTCGTTTCTGACGTACCATGGGGCGTTTACTATCGTTCTGAGTATTTTTGATTGTAGTGTTTCTATTTTTGTTATATGGCTCTTTGCTGCTGTTCCCCATAGTGGAATTCCGTATGTCCATATTGGTTTTATGATTATTTTGTATATTTTTAGTTTGTTTTCCATGCTTAGTTTGGATTTTCGGCTTGTTAGCCAGTGCATTTGTCTCCTTGCTGTCTGTATTTTGTTTATTGTTGCTTTGATATGCTGTTTCCATGTGAGGTGTGCATCTATGTGTAGTCCAAGGTATTTGACTTGCTTTGTTTGTGTTATTTGCGTCCCGTTCAGGAAGATGTTTGGTGTTGTCTGTTTTCGCAATGTGAATGTGATGTGGTTGCATTTGTTCGGGTTAGCTTTAATTTGTTTGTCTTTTAGCCACTTTTCTATTTTTGTTACGTGATTTTGTAGTATTGTGGCTGCTGTTTCAGGGTGGTGTGCCTGACTAGTACGGCTGTGTCGTCCGCAAATGTTAATATTTTGCTATTGGTAGTTGTTGGTATGTTGGCCGTGTATAGTGTGTATAATATAGGTCCTAGGACGCTTCCTTGCGGAACCCCTGCTTTGATGTCTTTGACTTCGGAGTATGCGTCCTTGATTTTTACTGTGAAGGTTCTGTTGGTTAGATATGATTTTACAAATTTGTATATTTGTTCCGGGAATTGTTTTTTAATTGTTTTTAGTAGTCTTTCGTGGTTTATTTTATCGAATGCTTTTTCTATGTCCATGAATAGGGCTGTACAATATTGCTTGTTTTCTATTGCGTGTATTATTTCGTTGACCAGCCTGTGCGTTTGTTCTATGGTGGAGTGTTTGTTTCTGAATCCAAATTGGTGGTCCGGTATTAATTTTTCCTTCTCTATTATTGGTTTTAATCGGGCGTATATTATTTTTTCTAATATTTTGGAGAGCGCAGGTAGTAGTGATATTGGTCTGTATGATGTTGTTTCATGTGGGTCTTTGCCTGGTTTGGGTAACATTATGATTTGTGCTAGTTTCCATGGTTTAGGATACTATTGGATTCTTAATATTGCATTGAATATTATAGCGATTAGTCGTATCGCTTTTGATGGAAGGTTTTTCAAGATTTTGCCATTGATTAGATCGATTCCTGGTGCTTTGTTGTTTTTTGTTTTTTCGATTATGTTTCTGATTTCTTGTGCCGTTGTTTTTGGTATGGTGCATTGCTTGTCAGTTGCGGTGCTAGTGGTTAACTCGTCGTCGTCTGTATGTCGATTGTGGTTGCTGTTGTTGATGTTGTGTGGTGTAAATGTGTTGCATAAGTGATTAGAAAATTCTTCGGCTTGCTCTTCGTTGGTTCTTGCCCATGTGTTGTCTTCTTTTCTGATTGCTGGGGCTGGTTTTGTTGTCTTCTTTATTTTTTTTGTGGCTTTCCATAGTGAGTAGTTGTAGTTCTCGTGTGCAGATAGTGATTCTATGAACTTTGTGAATTCGTTGTTGTTGTGTTCTTTTATTTTGTTTTTTATTTCCTTTGCAAGTTTGTTTAGTTGTTTTTTATTTTCTTTTGTTCTATGTTTTTGCCATTTTGCTTTCGCTTTCCTTTTTTCTCTAATTTTCTCGAGAATGTCTGGTGGGATTAGTTTTGTTTGTCCAGCCAACGGCCATACCACACAAGGTACACTGGTTCTCGACAGATCACCAAAGTTAAGTTGTGTTGGGCATGGATAGTACTTGGATGGGTGACCGCTTGGGAATTCCATGTGCTGTTGGCAGACGGACGTACGACGACGCCGCCGTCCGACGACCGATCGGACCTGGACGTCCGAGTGGAGGCGAAACTGGAGATCTGGGAGCGGTGGCGCTCTCAACTGGCCGAAGAGGACGCCGCGCGGCCGCACCGTGCCGTTCGCGCCGTGCTTCCCAATTGGGAAGCCTGGAGAGATCAAGATGGGGTCCCGCTGACCTTCAGGATGACGCAGCTGCTCACGGGAGACGGAGTTTTCGGCGAGTATCTGCTAAGGATTTGGCGGGAAGTGACCTCCATCTGTCACCACTGCAAAGAAGATGAGGACACGGCGCAACACACGCTGGAATTTTGTCCAGCGTGGGCAGAACCGCGCCGCGTCCTACGGGTCGACATCGGCGAGAGATTAGCCCCAGAAGCGATCGTCAAGGTCATGCTCAGGGGCCATCAGGAGTTCAACGCCGTCCGCACCTACTGCGAGCAAGTGATGCTGGCGAAGGAGCGAGCGGAGAGAAATCGGAAGGGAACGCGCGATCCTGCGAGATCGTCGCGCCAAAGAAACTCAATACGCGACAGAGACGCGGCACTGCCGCTGCCCTAGCAGCGTCAAAACTAGGAACGAGACGTTAGGGGGTGTGGTTCTCCCCCTAGCGGCCCAACATAGACCGGGATGCCTCCCCAATAAACAGCTGGGAGAAGACGACGAGGAGCGACTCCCCTAGTAGTAATTGTAAACAAGAGCCCGAGGTCGCTTCCACCAATCGTCCGGATGACCACCGTGGAGTTTTAGTCGGTAGGAGTCCGACACTACTCTGCTGTTGCGTGCAACAGCGAGTGTCCATGAGGATTTCTCCACGTACGAAAAAAAAAAAAAAGAAAAGTTTTGTTTGTCCAACGTTAGGTTCGGGTTTAGTGGTTGCCCGCGCTGCTTCTTGTATGATTTCTGTTATTGTTTTAACTGCTTGCTCAATTTGTTCGGGCGTTTTCAATGGGATGTTGCAGTTGATTTTGCTCTCAATTATTTCTTTGAAGGTTTGCCATTTGGTGGATTTGTTACATAGTGTCTCTGGGGTGTTGTAATGTATTGGCTTATTACTGTATGTAATTATTATAGGTGTATGGTCGGAGCTTAGCTCGAGGCTGGGTGTTATATTTATTTTATTTCTGTTTAGTCCCTTTGTGACTGCAAAATCAAGTAGGTTAGGGGTTTTGCTCAGGTCTGTCGGCCAGTATGTCGGTCTTCCTGTGGATAGTATATTGAGGTTGTTTTTTCTAATGTGTTTTTCCAAGGTTCTACCTCGAGGTGTGATGATTCTTGATCCCCATGTTATGTGCTTTGCGTTGTAGTCTCCTGCTGCGATGTACTTGTCGCCTAATTGTTGGAAGTATTCTTCCCACATTTGTGTTGTTATTTTGTGTCGCGGTGGTGCATATACTGCTGACAGCTGTAGATGGCTGTTGCTGGTTTGCACGGTAACGGTGGTTGCTTGTATATGTTCTTTATTGACTTGACTGTGTAGGTGGTGTTTGATTTCGTTCTTTATTATTATTGCGGTTCCTCCGTGAGCTTTTCCTGAGGGGTGCTTGGTATCGTATATGGTGTAGTACGGTATTTTTATATAGCTTTTTGTTGTGAAGTGCGTTCCTGATACAAGTAGTATGTCTATGTTGTTGTGGTATAAGAATGTTTTGGTTTCTGGGGCCCTTTTTTGTAGGCCGTTAGAGTTCCATGCTGCTATTTTAAGTATATCCGTTATTACTTTTTACTTAGCATGTTTGATAGCAGTTGTAGCATGGCTGTGATTTGTTGGGATTGTTGTATGATTGCTGCGTTTTGTTCACTTATCATTTTCGTTATCATTTCGGTGTTTTTGATGGATTGTTTTAGTAGTTCTTTGATTTCTGTGTCTTCGTTGATGTTATTGTTCTGGTTTTGGTTGACTGCGGGTGTTATTTGCTTGGTTGCTTGCGCGTAGCTCCGACCACCAGTGGTAATGATGTTGTTGTGATTGTTATTTATTGTGTGTTGTGTGTTTGTTGGTGTCTCTGTTTCTGCACTGTTTTGTTGAGTGTGTTGGATGTTGATTGTTCTGCTTCGAGGCGGCGGAAATAGTTTTCGTTGAATTATTTTTCTGGCTGGGCATCCTTTGTAACTAGCTGGGTGATTTCCGCTGCAGTTGTAGCACTTTACTTCTTTTATTTCTCCCCTGTATGGGTAGTTAGTTGTTATGTGTTTTTCTGCGCATTTAACACACACCGGGTTTCTATTGCAATAATTTTTTGTGTGCCCATATTGTTGGCACCGCATGCATTATGGTATGTCTTTTTTGTGTCTTGGTGGTTCAATTGTTATTATTGTATTTAGGATTTGTTTTACTTCGAATATTGACTTGTTGTTTATATTCGGTTCTAGTTCCACTAGGAATAGCGGTAGTGGTTGTTTGGTGTCATATTTTGTGATGTTATTTATTAGTCTTACCTGGTGGCCAAGTTTGGCTAGTTCTTCTCCTATGTATCTTGTATTAGTCCTTGGGTGTAATCCTCTGATTACTACCTTGTAGCTTTTATCGGTTTTTAATTGGTATGTATGGTACCCGGCGTTTTTATCTTTTAGCATTTTTACTACTTTTCTATAAGTTTCTGGTGTGTTGGTTAGTACTTTTACTTGGTCCAGTGTTAGTTGTTTGATTCTATAGTTCTCTTTGCCTGCCGTGGTGTTTAGCAGTTCCAAGAGGGGGTCTATTATTTGCGCGTCGATATATATTGGTGGTGGTTTGGGATTGTGTGTTATTGGTTTGTCAGTTTGGTCTGTTTCTTTCTCTAGTGGCAGTGCGCTGAATGAGTTTTGCAGAGGAATTTCTTGTAGCCATTGTTGTCTTTCTGTTTTGTTTGTGGTTATTCTTCTTTTTTTGCTGCGGGGTTACAATCTTCCAATTTTCGTTCTGTTGTGTTAGCACGTTGTTGGTGGTGTTTATTTCGTCACTTGTTTGTGAGATTTCCATACCTGTCTCGTTTGTGACTGTGCTTTCGCGAACATCAGTGGCTTTGTTTATGGCATATGTTTCGCCGTAGTTCGATATCCTGAGTGGTGGTACCCGTTGCATTGTTTTTGCTTTCCCCGCTTGTCGCACTTGCGGGGACACTGGTTTTCTCGTCCGGTTTCTCCGGGCGGTCGTCACTTTTCTTTAACCTCACTGGTCACTAGGGACACGTCTGCACTCTTCGGTGGTCGAAAGGGAACTGACGGCACTTGACAGTAAATATTCCAATGGTTTCTACCCTGTGGCTCGCCACACACAGACCCTATTCTTCGGGCACGATGATTGCCAGATGTCGATGCATCTCCACAGGACATGTTCAGCTAGGTTGGGGGCCCGCTATAAATCTTAGAAGTTTAGTTAACTAAGGTCCTTCAAATGGACAAACAGTCTTTATCCTAACAGTCGCTAAATCTGTCACCTACTGCGGAAAGATAAAGGAAACCCGCTTATTCCACGAACGACGCTTCCCGCTAGCAACTTTCTCTCAAGGACAGCTAGCATTTTTCTCTAACCACCAACATAGAAATTAACCAATTAACAGCAACGTCCATTTCCCTCACTTTCCGAGCGAAGGTTTCCCTCGACGAATCCGATGATCTCCTGCCCTTAGGCACACCCCATCATAGTTTTCCTCGAAGCATTATCCGCGACGGAAAATGCATTCTCTCGTACGACCTCATTAGCGAGAAAACAACGTCTCTCACGATCAGTGGATACTCCACGTTTTATTTTAATCACGACTCAGATATAGACTTTGGTGAAAGTGTAGTTACTATCCCGTTGACCGCGGATTCGTTATCGGATAACTTATAAGAATTAAAGTATTGGGGGGTTTCCAAAGAATTCCAAAGGGAAGGCCCGGTGTCCTTTCATCTCCGACACACATATATATATATATATATATATATATATATATATATATGTTTTATATATATATATATTATTTATTATTAGTTATTATATATATATATGTCGGAGATGAAAGGACACCGGGCCTTCCCTTGGAATTCTTGGGAAAAACCCCTTGATCGTTGTAAATGTCCTGATTATAATTGTTCGAGACTTGCGATAATGAGCTTGGGCTCGAAGCGACAACTAGTCGCCGAACGTAGCCGCGGTCACGGGATGCACGGTTCATTTAACAAAGATATAGAATAACCGGATAGCTCTCCTTGAAAGAAAATATTCCTAGCGGCACGTAACAGTAAACATTTCGATGGTCGGTGCCCCATGGCTCGCCGCACACAGATTCTATTCTTTGGGCAAGATGAGTGCCGAATGTCAACACATTTCCATAATATATACTCAGATAACTAGAGGACCCGCTATAAATCATAGGATCTGGTTACCTAAAGTTCTTCAAACGGATAAACAGCCTTTATCCTAACAGTCGCTAAATCTGTCACCTACTGCGGAAAGATAAAGGAAACCCGCTTATTCCACGAACGACGCTTCCCGCTAGCAACTCCCTCCCTCAAGGGCGGTTAGCATCTTTTTCTAACCACCAGCATGGGAATTAACCAATTAACAGCAACGTCCATTTCCCTCACCTTTCGAACGAGGATCTTCCTTGACGAATCCGATGACCTCGTGCCCCTAGACACACCCCATCATAGTTTTCCTCGACAGCGTCACCGTGATGGGAATTCATTCTTTTTTCTGCGCTCTGAGCAGTCAGTCAATTAGTGTCTTCAGTGCATAACCTTGTGTTACGGAGAGTACGCGGAGTCAGACTTAGACTCTGAGATAAAGTACATCTATTATCCCGTTGACCGCGGATTCGTTATCGATCCTGAGGCCATTGTCGTTAGTGTCTAAACTACCGTCGCGACTTGTACCGAACACTTCCATCAATAAACTACTTCAAGCGAGCAACGAAAATGAGTAACACTAACAACAATTCATCGAACGATCCTAACTCCATTCCTGACACCAACCCGACATATATATATAATATTTTTAATGAAATGAATTTTATATAGTGAAAAAGGTGGAGCCCAAGGAAACGGAGATGGACAAAGATATTTTTGATGACTGCGGTGATTTCATAAAGGCGAATGAATTACTGGGGAAGAAATTCAAAAAACAGAATGAAGGTAAAAATTACATTAACTTTTCTACAAATAAAGGACGCGGAAGTTCCGAAGACTGATTTTTATCGTTTTATTGCTTGTTACAACCGCAAATTCATGATTAAAGCAACTATTATTAACGAATGCTACTGAATACGACTATTTAGAATTTTTATTTGATGCAATTCCTGATCTTAATCTAAATGAGTTTATGATCTTAAAAACATTGCCGATTTTTACATTATTTATTATTATTACAATTATTTACAAAGATCTCATTGTCAGTAGCTCACACAAAAGTGTGACTATATAATTAAAATAAATCATATTTGTATTAATATTTCTCAATGACGTATCGTTAATAGAATCGAATTAAATTTATTGAATTTTATTGTAAATATTTATAAATACCTAATGTTTATATATTATTATATATACTACAAATATTTTTCCTCGTTCTTTGATAATGATGAAAGTGCATGAATATTTCAAAGTTCAAGAATTTTCGTTTTCATGCTTGCTTTAAAATGGAAAATAAAAGTCCATCGAGGTTACATCTAATATTTTACATTATGATGTATATTATTAAATACGACGCAATATTGTAATAATTAAATCGATAGAAGAGGGAAATAATTATTATAGCCGAACAAAAAGTTATGAATTTGTAAAACGAATAAGAAAGAAGTTTCTTAAATAAAAATATGTTAAATGAAAGAAAGGTATATCGAATTGTTTCCAAATTCAGAGTTTTAGAGTTTCTATAATTTTAACAATTACATTTAATAGTATTAGTTATAACCTATTAGATCTTTAGTTATTAAAGTATATTTTATTCCTAATTTATACCTTTAATTACAAAGTGTAAAATATACATTTTGTAACATTTAAAATAGGTGTGCTGCGCATTCGGAATTATATTAGATATTTGGAAGGTAAAGCTACAGAACCGAAAATGGCCGACAGGCCGGAAGAAGAACCAGAAATTGATCCAGTATTAAGGAAAGACATTGCAGATTTGTTGAAGAAATCTCATGATTTATCTAATGATATCTATCAAACGGAACAGGAAATAAAAAATCTTGGAGTATGTATAACATATGCAATAGATAGGTATATTAAACAAGCTTTATATTTTAAATATTTTAAGTCCTTTATTTCGAAAGACTAACATGTAACATATTTAACAAGGCAATTGATTTATTGATAACGTATCAAGTGATTGTTTCTATGTTTTTGAATAATTTCCTACTAAAGCAGTTTTCGAAATTTCTTCCATTTTAAACTATTTTGACAACTAAAAAGGTAAGAACTTAAATTAAATTTATGATATAATTTAAAGTTTTGAAGGATAAAAACTGTGACTATTGATAAATGATAAATGACTTTACATTTCTTCCATTATATAATTAGGTATATTCGTTTTATTGAAATAGTCTGCATAATAATATCTATTAAAATAAAAATCAATACATTGTTTTGGTTTTTTTCGTAATACTTAAAAATATATAAAAGTATAAATATTTATAGTATATTTAAATATTTAAATAAAATATGATTCTTAATAATAAAAATAATAACAGTATTTATTAACAATTAATAAAATAAAACTCATATTTATATGTATATGTATTAATACGATCATTTATTATTTTAATATAATGCACAGGCTAAACCTGGCGAGGGCATTTTCGATCCTGACAGCTGGCTAAACGTAAGTCCGAAGACGAGATCCATTAGATATACTAGCAGAATTTACATACTATTGGAATTTTATTTTTGTATATTTCTAATAGCCGAATGATTTTATGTTAATCGGAACTTGGCATTAGCTACAATTTTTATGCAAAAAAGATTTCCTTAATGAAAGGTGAGAGGAACATATTTATAGATAGATAATTCAAATCTTTGACAAAAAAGCTCCCATTTAAAAATGTAAGAATGAAAAAATTTATTGTCATAATAATAATTTATTGTCATAAGCAACAAACATAATAAATTATAACATAAACGTTAATAATTCACGCGTAATTTCTCATAAGAGAAATTTGAATTTTTTATTTCATATTTTACCTGCAAATTTATTGGTATTGATTATATCTTTCATATCATCAGTTATTAAGAATCGATGCTGTAGCATTATCAAGAATTTCTATAATGAAAAATAATTTAAAATGCCCTTTCTTCATATATGGAAATTTTTAACATATAGATAGGTACAAATATTTCTTGACATATTATACGAATATTGGTGCGTTATTGAATTATGTAATATTTATATATTGTATTACCGAAATTGATTACCATATATGAATCACAATTATATGGATTAGTGATGTTACTTACTAAGTAAATAAACTTGATAGATCTAATAAAACATTCCGTACTCCAGAAATTAATAAATGTCCTACGTCTTCCGTTCTATTAAATTGAATGTCCTAAATGTATCTTCAAATTGAAGTAAAAATTTACATAATATAACTTTAAACAAATTACATTCATAATTTTGTTCATCTATCAAAAAATGGAATATTTCTAACTTAATTGTTAGCTTTATCAATTGAATCTATTCTCTGTGATAAAAATCTTTTAGTTATGTCCATAAAAATACGACATTATGTAAATATCTTCTAATCTTCTCCTTTGTTCTTTTTCTTTGCAGTCGTTGACATTGACACAGTTAGCTGAGCTTCACGATAAGATTTGCCAGTTGACATTGGACATTGTGCACCAGGATAGCAGAGCAGTGCCGTGCGATGGTTATGAACCAGCGTCTCCGTCAAAGGCGGATTATAATATTTTGAACCAGCGTATAGCTGCTTTGCAGAAACAGATAGCGGTGAAGCAAATGGAAGCAGGCTGGAAACTTCAGGAACTGAGGAGGACTCTTCAAAACGAGCGGACTAACTTAATTCGAATCTCCGATCAGATGAACTTTGAGAGAAAACGCAATTTGAACCTTCAGCATAGCATGGATGATTCACCGTAATCCGGTTTTCCTTTAACCTCGTTCATCGTTCGATGATCGTTTTCTCCAAGACATTCCACGGTGAGAAGAATTATATTCCCTCGGTACTTGAAGCTAATGAATTTAACGAATGCATAGTGAACTATAAGATCAACAAACCGTACAAGAAAACATAGGTCCTGAAATTGTGTTATCGATGATACATCTGTTTCTTATTCAGTGATCGCCGATGTAAGTATATGCAAATAAAAAGTATGTCGTTACAAAATTAATATTTGAACTGTTTTGTGTGATTTGTTGTTTTCACGTTAGTTCCGCATCTCTAAATGTTCAATACGATGAAAATGAAAATTGCCCGACGAAATAGAAAGAGGGCCTTGATATTCATAAGAATGCGAACAATGTATTGTATTGTATTGTAATTCTGACAGTTGACTGCAATTTTAAATTAAAAAAAAAAGTTGCTTTGTAATTACATTTCAGGTAAGCATAATCCAAAATATCAGTAATTAAAAAACAAAATTGAGTTACATATGAGAACAGAACAGAGGCGGTGTGCCCTGCTTGTGTGACAACGACCATACCCAAATCCACGTCATTCCATACTACCTGACAGTGAACCATTAGGCTTTGACCTGAAGTGGGAACGTCGTGGATTCGAGATGACGGAAGTTATCTGCAGAGCTATCACACGGTCGCATACTTCTTTATTTTGTTGTTGATCACGTCGGATAGTTCTAATTGCTGGTGTAGAAGATGTCGCCCCGCTGGGGTACTGCTCTATTTTCCTTCGCTTTAAATGGTCGTAGAAGAAAAATATGGAGACTACGGGCGTCAGGATTCGAACCCGAGTGCCGAACGTTCGTAACCTAGAGGCGCTAACCACTGCGCTATCGTCGTCCGTCGATGTTTAATGTCAAATAGCGGTATTTGTTGTGTCGAGTGCCGCCACAGATCTTTTCTTTTTCCTTTATTCTTTTTTCTTTTCTTCGTGGAGGAAATCTTCATAGACACCTTTCATTCACCCTGTAGACGGGAATACAGGGCGGAATAGATAATGCCAGATTCTTACCGGTTAAAATCTCCACGGGCGGGACACGGTAGACCAGTACGAGTAATCGCCATTCCCTGGCAGTACTTACCAAGCACTCGTAGAAGGTACACAACACAATACGGCAAGGGATCCGCTTGCCTGTTGTAATTACTTTTAAGAGATATATTTTGGTTTTCCATCCTTTGCAAATATATCCAGGCGAGGATTCGAACTCGTGACGTGTCCTCTACAGTTCGGACCCTTTACGAGTGCAGCTGGTTGGCCCGCCGTTAGGCTTTGACCTGACCTGGGGAGCACGAGGCGGGTATGGGCTCTCAGAGCGTAGGACCACGCTCTGGGAAACCTCGATGGATCTCATATTCCCCCATAGCTGGGCGGCGACGAGGCGGTGCCATTGGCACTGGTCAGTTTGCCGATCCAGTGCAGAGAATTTCGGAAAAGTTGGTGGGCCCATATACCTGCCAAGACCACTCACCTCACCCTCTCATGGGGCTCCCTGTCACCCTGCGCTGGCTTGGTCTGGCGTGGGGTGCGAAAGAGTGAGTGGCACCGGGACTGGAACTTCTGTCGACGACAGAGGCACAAACATACACACAATACTTACATATGATGTCGGAGAAACTGCCAAAGAACGTTTACGGTGCAGGGGAGGGATACCCCAGTATCGGCGCAGCCGCGGGTTGTAAAGTGGGCCCCGCTGCGTCGTCATCGAGCAACCGTGGCAGTCCGGGGGTGGACCACCAGGTCCCCGGACGCGTTCATGCGTCTGGCGAAGAAGAGGTTCAACCAGCGAAGTCCCAGGGAAGGCCAAAAGGACGTAATGCAACCATCAGCGCGCCGGGACCTTCGTGGAGGGTGCTTCCGTTGCGGGGGCGGCGGGAGGGCGAGGACCGACGACGAAATGTGGTCATGTTCCTCCTCTTCGGCCGTTACGGGCGCGCTCGGCAGGCGGACATATCGGAAGATCATAGGGTCCGCAGACACTGCCGCCCCCGCCGCTGATGGTCAAGGCGGGGGCATCGGACGACGGAGGCCACTGGGAAGCACGGCCGCGGGGGATTCGGACTCTGCGCTGCTGCTCGCTCCCGGTAAGAAGAGGAGGGGAGGTGCGGGATGCGTGTCGGACACCGACACCGACACCGGCTCCGACGCTTTTAAACCACTAGAGACGGTGGAGGAGCTGTCATGGGAGAGGACGGGCTTCATGACCGCCGACCTGGGGGTGGAGATTATGAGGGAGATGGAGGAGATGGAAAGGCTCGCCACCGTCTGCAAAAGCCTAAAGGGCATTGTGCCCTTCGAGGCGGATAAAGTTGGCCTCACGGAGGGTGAGAGCGTCTGGCGCCGAGCATCAGCAGCGCGCGGGCCCCGCCCCCGCCGTCGTCTCGACAACGGTCGGTTTCTGCCGTCTCTGCATCCGCGTCGGCCGCGTCGGCAGCGATGACGCGCGGACGGAGGAACCCGATGAAGGGGGCAAGGAAGACTCCGAGATGAAGGAGTTAACAGACAAGAACGACGTGCCGAGGGACAGTTATAAACTCACGGACAGCACGTATCTGCGGGGAAGGGTGCGCGCCCTGGAAAGCGAGGTCAGTCGTCTCCAGTATACAGTGGAACGGCTGACCAAGGAATGCGCAGACAGGGGTGTAACAAGAGGAACGAACGACAGTGAAGGGCACGCAGTGGGCCACCGTCGTAAGAAGAGGAAGGGGGGAACGAGGCAAAAGAACGGCAGGCCAGTGGCGCAAACTCTCCTAGTGGCCCACGCGCCGACTGGAGACGCGAGAACCGAAGGACGGACGTCGTCGTCGCTGCCGTCGTCATCGCTGCGAGCGGGGAGCCCGACACCCGGGACGACGACCAACGACAGTAGTCGGAGACCGAGGGCGAGGACTTTCGCCGAGGTGACCGCCCAGCCTCCAACATCCCGCCGCTTGATGAAAGAATCCACGGGGGGAGCGGGAATTAAGAACGTCGACGGAAGGAAAGGGCGAAACGATGGTGGGCGGGATACGAGTGAAATAAACGGGTCCGGCCTTCCCCGGCCCCCGCGAAGTGCCGCGGTGTCGCTCACTGTAAGGGATGGTTCGGGCTTCACGTACAGGGACGCGATGTCGGTGGTCAAGAGAGAGATCAAGCTCTCTTGGCATCGCGACGATGAGACCGAAGAAGGCAATCATGGGTGCTCTTATGTTCGAGATCACGGGTCAGGACGCTGCCAGCAAAGCATCGCGACTGGCCGGACGGATGGCGGACGCTCTCCGAGATCTTCCCGCTAGGGTGACCGTGCCGCGGAAGACAGCGGAGTTGAGGGTGACCGGGCTGGACTATTCAGTCACCCTAGAGGAGGTGGTAGCCGCCGTTGCCGAAGCGGGAGGCTGCCGCGCCGAGGAGATCAACGTGGGTGTTATACGCGCCCCTCCTCGGGGCCTCGGATCGGTGTGGGTGCGCTGCCCGCTGACAGTAGCAAGGAAAATCAGCGACAGCAAGGGCGGAGGAGGAGACGCTCCAGTAGGAGGCAAACTCCAAATAGGATGGTCCACGGCGAGGGTCCTCCCCTTCCCGGCGCGCCAACTCCAGTGCTTTAAGTGCCTAGAGTCGGGCCACGTGCGCCAGGATTGCACTTCAATGGTCGACCGGTCCGGCCGTTGCTACCGGTGCGGAACGGAAGGTCACCATACAAGGGAATGCCTGGCACGGATACTTAAGTGTCCAGTGTGCGCGGACTTGGGATCGCCCGCGTCGCACCGAGTGGGTTCTCCGGCGTGTAAGCCACCGTCCGCAAGAAGAGGACCGTACAAGATGCAAGAATCATCTCTGACCGGCCCCATGGAGGTCAGAAGAGAGAAGGAGAAGGTCGGTCGGGCCGACCATAAGGAGAACGGTCCGGAGGAGGCCATGGAAACGGAGCCTTCCCCGACCTAAGCTGAAGAAGAAGAAGGGGACGGATATCGCTCCTGCAGTGCAACCTCAACTACTCCCGTCGGGCTCAGGACTTAATGTTCCAGAGCTTGATGGAGCGAAGGATTGGCCTGGCGGCGGTGGCCGAGCCGTACAGCATTCCCGATGCGTCGCGAGGCGCTGGAGACCTGTTGGGCTCGGTCGCAATATTCTGGACCGGGATTGCCGGAAGTTCCTTCTGCTCGGTAATCGAGCAGGGACGGGGATTTGTGGCCGTGAGATGGGGCGACTTGGCCGTGGTCGCCGTCTACGTGTCGCCCCACATCGGCTGGGCGCAATACGCCTCTTTCGACTGTGGAAGGCGTCTGTTCGACAGATGCCTGTCCCGGGGCAAATTCCCTATCCTGTGGAAGGAAGGACGGATGGTCCTGTTGCCGAAGCTGAGGCGTCCTTCGGACTCGCCTTCCGCCTTTCGGCCGGTGTGCCTTTTGGAATAGGCTGGCAAGATGTTGGGAAGGGTTGTGGCGGCCCGTCTCGGCGCGCTCCCGGACTGCGCGACGATCAGTTCGGCTTCCGGAGTGGGAGGTCTACGGCCGACGCTGTCGCCCGTGTCCTCCATCTCGTCGGGGAAGGGGGGTGCGGCGGGGTTGCGTGGCGTTGGCCGTATCGCTAGACGTGGTCAACGCCTTCAACAGCATCTCCTGGGACAGGATAGGCCGGGCCCCCGAGTTCCGTCGAATGCCCGCTTACCTGCGGAGTGTGGTCCGGGCTTTCCTCCGGGACTGTAGCATCGCTTACACCGGACAGGACGGAAGAATGATGGGGAGGGCGGTGTGCCGCAGGGGTCGGTGTTGGGCCCACTGCTGTGGAATATCACGTACGACGCGGTACTTCGGGCACCGATGGCCCCGAACTCGGCGCGGACGTGCTATGCCGACGACACGTTGGTGCTGGTGTGGGGGTCGACGTGGGGCACGACAATCCGATGGCGGAGCTGGCTGTGGCCTGCGCGGTCGCCGCCATCGAAGGGTTGGGGCTGGAGGTGTCCCCCGAGAAGTCATAGGCAATGTGGTTCTGTCGGAGGGCCGATCATTGGACGCCTCCGATGGGTCACCGCCTGAGGTTAGGGGGGGGCGACATCGGGGTTGGAGCCAGCATGAAGTACCTGGGCCTGACCCTTGACAGCCACTGGACGTTCTGCGCTCACTTCGAGCGCCTGACACCGTCGGTCGAGGCGACGGCGAACGCCTTAGGACGTTTGCTGCCTCGTCTGAGCGGGCCCGGGTTCGGGGTGCGCCGGTTGTACGCTGGCGTGGTGCGATTGAAGCTCCTTTACGGAGCTCCGATCTGGACGGAGGACCTGGTGGTCAGCAGTCGTAATCTGCGGGCGGTCAGGAGGTTGCACAGGTCGGTGGCCATCAGGGTGGCGAGGGGTTTCCGCACCATCTCGGCGGGGGCGGTGGCGGTGCTCGCCGGGCTTCCCCCGTTCGAGTTGCAGGCCCTGAGGTGTCGCGAGATTTACCTCCACACTCGGGGTCTGTCGGGCGGGGTCGGCCCGGTGGACGCTGACACCAGCGTGCGGGCTCAGCGGGCCCTGCTCGGCAGATGGCGGGCCGGCCTCGACACGAGGGCGAGCGCGCCGGGGCTAAGGATCCTCGGGGCCGCCCTTCCAAACTGGGACGTTTGGTTCGACAGCGGCGGGCCTCCCCTGACCTATAGGGTAACGCAGGTGCTCACTGTACACGGGTGCTTCGGTGAGTATCTGCATCGGATTGGGAACGAGGCGGCCGCACGTTGCCACTACTGCGGCGCGGATGTGGACTGGGCGCAACACACGCTGGAGCATTGCTCGGCGTGGTCGGTGCCGCGCCACTACCTCACCGCGGAAATAGGGTGCGATCTCACGCCGCCGGCGATTCTTTAGGCGCTGCTTGCGTGTAGGGGAGGGGCTGGAGGGCCGTGACTTCCTTCTGCAAGCGGGTTATACTCCGGAAGGTGGCGGCTGAGCGAGCGAGGGAACGGGATTCCCACTCTGAGTGGATCGGCCGGCGGGGGCGCGGCAGGGGACGCGGACGTCTAAAACACGCGCGCTGGACTCGCCAGCAACGGCGCCTGGGGGCCGCCGGGCTCTCCAGTCGGGGAAACATAGAGATTTGTTTAATAATGTCACTCTGATTTGTCATTATTTTTATATCGATGTGGAATCTCTTGATTGTACGTGATAATTCTATTGAGCAAACATAAAAAAGCACGCAAATGTATAATTAAATGTGTTGATACGCGTCTATTATTAACTTTGCTGCCTCATTTCTTAATTTATGATCAAATAAACTCAAATAGACTGTAAAATTTTTATGTAGCTTACGGAATAGTGTTTATTAATATCACCCTAATATTCAAACGTTTTAATATTTGAAGAAAACGTTTGGCGTTGTTTATGCATTGTGAAAGGGGCCTCCGAAATTGAGAAGTAGGAAAGAATTTTCTACGATATTACACTCTGGTTAAGAAAACAAAGCTCCATTTAGATCATACTTATGAAAACCTTTGTGTAACTTTACCTACTTAGATAAGTTTTGAAATTATAACAACTTATCAGTTAAACGGTCTCATAAACGTATCAAAGTATCTAAATTAAAATAACAATATTACTTTTTTCCTTCATATATCTATAGTTGAATAACATTATAGTGTAGACAAAGAACCCAAATATTCGAATAGCATTTTATCCATATTGCTACCGAAGATAATATTCGGAGAGTTGACTGAACGATTGAGGAAGAATTCATTTCATTTGGTATTAACACAGTAATATTCAGAGAGAATTAAAACTTTACACACGTAACCGAATTGTATAACAACATGTAAAATTTAAAACCATTATATTCGATACAGCAGTAGTGCAGCATTTTATTTTACTCTTGATCGTTAATCTCTTAGGTACGATGCGCCACTATAGTGGCTTTCGCGGATGTGATCTTATATTACGACGCGCCACTACAGTGACTCATTCTACTGACTCATTCGCTCACCGTTTGAACTAAATAATCTATTTCATCTGTCTTGCTGCACACATTTTTTGTCCTCGCAATGTTTTATAACAGTGTTAACAATATACAGGCAGAATGTATAGTCTTTGTTTTTGACACGCCAGTGTCAGATATCAATTATTGCTTTCCGTTAAAATTAATATACCATTATTAGATGCTCTTTTTAACATGCCGATTCGTATCCTTATAATTTTTTAGAATCTTCAACCTCAAAATGTCGCTTCAAGTAGAAAACGAAAAGCAATTTGAAAAACATTGTCGCGCTATGAATGTGAAAATTGTGACGTGGGTCTATGTGTCGTACCATGCTTTAAAATATATCATACTCAATTGTACCATTAATTATTAAAGTAAATTATTAAAGGTAAAATATATGCATTATATCTTTAAGAAAAATTATAAGTTAATTATCAAAAACTTCATTCCAATGTGCTTGCGTAGAGAACAGCATTATCCGTCACACATTTCAGTGCTGTATCGTCTACGCATAGTTCGCGTCACACTCTGCCTTACAGAGAAACAGCCTCGCACAAAATTCAATTGTATCTAAGAAGCTAATGTCGTAAGAGAAACAAAATAAAGTACACCCGATGAACTCGTTATTTTATGATTCCATTTACCTTTTTCTCTTTTCTTTCTTTTTTCTTCTTTATTACTCTCTAGTCGATTTAAGTATCGTATTTTGTGGCCTACGACAGTATCGTAAGAAATAAAAGACATCGTTATGCGTGCCTCTATTAAATTTTATTTGATGTTTGTCATCTACAAGAATATCGTAAAATTTAGTTTACGCAATTTCCTTATGCGATCAAAGAAAGTGTGCCTATATCGCGACATCTTTAACTTGTTCATGCAATTGTGCAATGTTTGAGACCGCGTGCTTTGATCGATGTAATGTAACATCTGAAGAGGAGAAAGGTCTTTCAAGACTCGTTCAACACAACAACTACTGACTTTTAACGTGTAGATAAATACCTCCTCGTCAATGAGATAGCTCAGATATGCTATCCTTAATTTCCCAATAACGCGTGCAGTTTTTCGTCTTTAACGTATAATATCAAAACATTATATGCTCAGAATGTGCGGTTCGTTGAAAACAATTAAAAATATTATGAGGTTTAGTGTGTAACAAAAAAAAAAAAAAATTGTTTTATTTTAAGAACAAAATGATAGCACACTCTGTTAATATGTTTAGAAATTGCTCAGTAGTTCATGATCTATCAACGAGTAAAGATTACAGTACAATATTATATAAATTTGTAAGTATGGAACGCGGAAAAAAATTAAACGAGTCTGAAAAAAAAGCAAGTTCTTGAACTTAAACAGCAACAGTTATCAGTAGCAAAAATATCGAAAGTAATAGGAAGAAGTCGCGAAGTAACACACAATTTCTTAAAAAATGTTGAAGATTATGGCAAAAAGAAAAGTACTGGTCGGCCGCCATCATTATCGGATCGTGATAAGCGAGCAATTTTGCGTGTAGTTTCCAACTCGCAGTTAACAGCAAAGCAAATAATGGAAAAACCTAGTGTTAGTGCCAGTGTTTCAAGTGTTCGTCGAGTTCTACTATCCTGCAAAGATATTAGGAGGCTAAAATTGAAAAAGAAACCTTCGTTAACAACGAAACACAAAGTAGAACATTTACGCTTTGCAAAAGAAAGAATACATTGGAAAAAGAAATGGAGAAGGGTATTATTTTCAGACGAAAAAGATTCAACTTGGACGGTCCTGATGGGTTCCAATATTATAATATTTTCATGACATAAGAAAAGAGAATGTCAGCAATTCGGCGACAAATGGGAGGAGATAGCGTGATGGTTTAGGCCGGCATCGGTTATTTTGGAAAGATAAATATCAAGTTCATTAATGGAAGAATGAATAGTGTCCGATACATACATTTAATCAACGCATTTCTGGACCTGATTACATCTTTCAACAAGATAATGCATCTGTATATACATCAAGATTGTTCAATCATATTTTAATGAAAATAATATATCTATTTTGCTGTGGCCTGCACGCTCCCGAGACCTTAATATTATTGAAAATTGCTGGGCAGAACTTGTTCACGGCGTATACGCGAATGGAAAGCAGTATCAACACATACAAGAATCAAAAAATACAATTGTACGCGAATGGGTACGTTAAGTCAAAATTATATCCAGAAACTATATAAATCGATACCAAATAGTACAATAGAAGTAGTAGAAAATAAAGGGGGATGTACCCATTGTTAAATAAGTGTATATGTTTGATAAGTAATTACTGTTAGTTACAATTTATGTTGATTATTATTTTCTTATTGTACATGTGTTATCATTTCGTTCTTAAAATAAGACAATTTTTTTGTTACACACTAAACCTCATGATATTTTTAATTATTTTCAACGAACCGCATATCCTGAGCTCATAATGTTTTGATATTATACATTACAGACGAAAAACTTTACACGCGTCATTGAGAAATTAAAGATAGCACACCTGGACTATCTCTTTGACGAGGAGTGTATGTTATAATATGTAAAATGATTATAATTAAAATGTTAACTACAAAAGAGATTATAATTAAAGTGGCATGGTGAAAATAAATATTGCAAGTATGTATAGATACACATAAATATTAGGTCATCTGCTGATTTCATAAAGGGACAATTGAAAGGTTAGTGACAATCAATTATGAATCCTCATACTTAATTTTTTGGATACCGAATAATGAAGTAGCAACGGAGAGCCCGAATGCTGGGTTAAATTGATCCACAGAGAAAATTTAGATATATCTATACATCTTGAAGGATAGTTTTGCAATAACATTGTTTTGTTTTCGTCGTTTTATTTTCAGTAAGATGCGAGTCGGCTGATACGGTGAGTGATCTATAGATCAAATTATGATGACCTGGCTGCGAGGGTTAATTTACTGATTCATCCATAAAATCTTAACTCATCTGTAAAATGTTGCAAAATACGTACGCTAATTACGTATGCAATAACTATAAGTTAGTAGATACCTCAGTAAGAATATTTAAATCACTGTAATAAACGTATCGTATGCTTGCTGGTCAATCTTTATTTTAAACGTTATTTTAAATTCTATATGAACATAGGTTCGAAAAATTGATCAGTATACTCTTATATAAATATCAAAGTGCACTATCGTGGTATCTTTGTTTGCTAATGTCATATTAAATAAATAATGACCATCGGGAAATGATGGCGGTAAACCATCCATGCTGTCAATTACGTAGTCTTCTCGTTGATAAACCCCCTAAAATGTAATAAATTATAAAGTTAATTATCTAACGTTTTCAGAAAAATTTTCGTATGTGTGTAATACAAGATGATTTCTTTATTTGTTCATTACATATGTACATATATAGTAAAATAATTTATCAAAATAAAAACCACAATTTATATTTTATTAGATATATAATAAAATATGAAAGAAAAATAATCAATTCCTGTTTGATAAAAATAAATTAAAGGTTCTCGTCTGTATTATATTTCTGAGTATCAATTTGTTTACACACCGGGTCCGGAGGGCAATTATCGCCATCCATGTTGATAGCTCTTATTATAGGTACCCCTATAGATTTCGAATCCGCTGCAACCTCACAAAAACTTGTATCTATATGAAGTCCAAGATCAACCGTATATTCACCCATTCGAACCGTAAATACGTCGGCTGTTACCTATACAAAAAAATGTTGATGATACGAATATTAATTTAATGATGCGAGTAATTTTGTAATCTATCATGTATAGGTTATATATAATATCTATTATACATATTATATATTATATATATTTTACATAATTTCATATCGTTTCTATTACAAGAACATATAATTAATATGTCTTGTATATATCACATTATATAATAATATATAATTTTAACCTGTATTTTAATCACTCTGCTTTCGTGGTAGGATTATTGTTTTAATATGAACTATAATACATATCATTAATAGAGAAGATAATATGAAACCCATTTTCATTTTAATAAAGCTTTTCTAAAACTACATAATTAATTTACCTAATTACTATATACATACATATATCTTTTTTTTATCTAACTGTGGTTTATTTCTCTTGCATGTCTAATTGGATGAACTCAAATGAAAAAAAGAGATTTAATTAGAGAATTCACTGGTCTCCCTATGATGATCATTTGAATACTTGTAAGAAAAAAATATGCAAATAACATTTTTTTTTTCAATGGATACACTTTCACCATTTTCCTCTAAGAAAGCGGAATTATTCAAAGAGATCGATAAGAAGACGCATCTCAATGAGATGCAAAGTTAACTCACGGTTAGTAATCACGATTACATTACAAAAACTTCTTCCCTTGTAACTACATGCTAGTGTCATAGGTGTTACGTATCATAGTTATTTCCTACTCACAGCGCTAAGTAATTAAAACACTTGATGGATATTACTGTTACATTGAGGTAAATGTACATTTAAACTATAAACTCGTAAATGTGTTAACAACTACAAATTTTTACAAGTCTTTATAAGTTAAACAACTAAAAATGATTAATATTCAAAGCAATTGTAGAAAAATTTAGAATATAGCAAGATACTTATATGCATGTATATATGTAGGTAGAAATAGCAGCTAATATACGAAATATAAAAAATTAGAGCGACAATCTTAATTGACGCAAAATGGTTGTACTGCAACTACATATATTAGGTTGTCCGAAAAGTTTCTTTCGTTTTATGAGGAAATAATAGACACATAACATTTTTTGTTTTATATTATTTCGTCGAATTACGTACGATCCATTTTGTTGTGTTGAGATAAACACCACGACATTTCACAGACTTAGTTTCACGATCGTATGAAGGTGCACTGTTGTAAAAAACACGTTTGAGAAAGAAAGACACTTTTGGGACAACCTAATATATTGAAATTTTTATTAAATTGTTTAAGCTAAATGATTAATCGTTATTTATGATACTGTAATCGAAAATACTTTAAATACATACCTTAGTGTCCTCAGGAAATGCTTTAACGATCTCTATATACGTGTTCAGACTAGCCCCATATGTGCTATCATAGTTTAGCTCAAGATCGCATGACTTTACGTATTCTTCATTAATTTGACTACAGTCAATATCTTCCAATATGATGTCGTAATCTGCCTTATATTAACAAATATAAATTACTCAAAAAATTACAAATCAAACATTTAAGAAGCAATGTAAAAACATAAAAGGAAGTTTTCTAGTGAAGTTTTTTATGAACAATTTTATATTTTCTAATTTTTATGTTTACAATATCTTATATTACTTTCAGATATTTATTAATCTTTATTAAGTTTAGATTATGTTAAAATTTCAAAAGAAATAAACTTCTTTAAGCAAATAAATATATTATTCATAATATGCATTATTTTCTTGGAATATTCAAACTGTAATTATTTATACTAAAAAAATGATAGTTATAATTACAATAGGTATTCTTATTTCTTAGAAAAGTGTATGAAAAAGTTTGTTTCATCCAAAAAGCAAACGTGCCCCGAACTTTTGAACAACGTGGAACGTTTTTATAATATTTCATAAAATATTACTCCAAAGAGAAAATAAACTTACTACACGACTTAATACATCATTTGTAGAAAAAAGTTAATTATTCAATTATTTTATGCTTACCTGCACCATGCACCATCCTAACGCACAGACTGTGAACAACCTGAAGAGCATCCTGACAGTTAGTATCCTAGACAACAAGTAGTATTAAACGGACTATTTCAATCTGTTAGCGAATAATATTCAACATTGCTACTGTTATCCATTCGGTTATCCCAGGAAAAGAATCCCGTCTGGTAATGTAACATCTGGTAGATCTGTGATTTTATCACAACTTATTGTCTTTTATAGTCGTGAAACTACTACAACGAACAACTACATAAAAACACTTGTCACGAACATCGTACATATGTAATTACGAGGGTTATAGTAAAAATTGCTATACTATCATTATGTTATTATTTATTACGTATGTAAGTATACTATTATTATGTTATTATTTATCATTAAATATGTTCATTGACAAATAAGAACCTATTTGCCGCAAAAATATTCCAACAATTTTTGCAACATTGATATTAGACGCATTATCTAACTTTTCCTCAAAGCTACGCTAAATCGTCAACTACTATAAACATACAATAGATATTTTTTCAACTTACGTGTTTAGAAGAATTTTAATACTGTTACGAGATCAGAACTCATCGGATTATATATTAAACGTTCCAGCAAGTTCACTCTTTATAAAGTGAAGACATTGACTGCGCCCACTCTGGCTACTAAATATGTGCTCATAACAATATTGTTTATATTATTGCATAATATACAATGAAATAAGTATATAAATAGCAAAATGTTTAATCATAGATTCAATTTACTGTATTATAAACATTCTATCTCGATTTCTTTTTTGTCTAAAAATATATTTCTTATACCTTGAAAAACTATAAATGTAGAACGGCTTCTAAATTTTTATTTCGAGTAATAATTATAAACTAAATTAAATTAAACGTGAAATAAGGAATTTTTCTATTTACCTATATGTTCGTTACCGTATATAGTTAAAGGCTGTCTTAAGAGTAAACCGTTCAATTTGAATGAGCGAATAAGATAAATGATTGGTCGAAAATTATAACATTTGAACAAGAGTTCGAAGAGTAACCAATTTCTCATTTTACATTTTTTGTTTCATTCTCTCACCTAAAACTACATGCATCCATGAGAAATTGAAATTTCCCGGAGAAATATGCCTGTGTATCAACAAAAATGATCTTCTCGGTCTGCAGCCAGCTTCTATCAGTGCTCTTTCTCCTCTTCGCGTGAAACTTATTAAAAAGAATACCAAATAATACAATTCATTGACCGTTAATAATAACATGCTCCCTATTAATCGACAAAAAGGGACATAACGTGACCTGTATCCGCTATTTTTCGATTCCTGATCTTGAACGGGTTATCATTGCTGCCTGAAGCAATACATCGCTCACATGTACATGTAAAATATACATATAAATACATGTAAATGTAAAAAATATAATTTTAACGTTAATCTTCCTCCAACATTTCCACCTATACATACCTATCGGTTAGTAATGTAGAATCTCAATTATCATAACGTCGATAAAATTTCACGTTTTAAGTGACATACATAATACAATCGTTAATATTTGTTTCTTATGAAAAGCTAAAAGTAATACATATACTATTTATATTTGATCCCAGAAATACAATAAATTTTGTCAACGAAATAAATAATTATTTTCTAAATCGATTAGTGTGATTTTCAGTCTTTCATTTTTAGTCAGTATTAATAAATTCCTACAATAAACTGCTCCATAGACCTAAAGGAATTATCAAAATTATTGATTTAATAATTAGTCAATTACTGTGAAAATATGCATGCGCATTAATGTACACTGTGTATAAACATCTGTAGTTCAACAATAATGCATCGAGTCTAAAATTTCCTAAACAAATCGCGTTCGCTAAAAATTTAATTTATCCCTCGTAAGATAAATCGACAAAGCAAAACGGGAAGTTTCGCAAACGCTAACCTACGATCTATCATCACTTCGATAATACACGGACGCTTTACGAACATATTCCAATTTCGACTGGGTGGACACGTTAAATGGATTTCGTCAATTCATTTACCACTTGATCTAGCTGCGCATTTCAATTATATGCGTACTCTTTGCCAGTAGTATCCAGTAGTGGACCATCGCGGTATCGTGGCGTGCACATGCACACTGCACACTATACACGCGAGCCACACCAACGACGGTTCTTGATAAAGTCGTGGGAACGGATGCGGCCGACGATGCAATCGAATTAATCTCGATTGAACAACATCGTGTCATAAAATGAAACAGGAAATCGCGTTGTTATTAGCCATTACTGATTTCGAGAACGTAGCTCGTTATTGGCCTCCGCCGCGTTTTTTCTTCCTCTTCCTATCTATTCCTCTATGCTGCGCTTCGTTAATTAGAATGTAACCGGTGTGATCCGACGCGATTAAATTACTCGGCTACAAGTAATTTATACGATCGCGAACGAGCTTGATCGTTGTAAACACCATCGGTGTAGCATACATCGGTTATTATATATATATATGTCGGGTTGATGTCAGGAATGGAGCTAGGATCGTTCGATGAATTGTTATTAGTGTTACTCATTTTCGTTGCTCGCTTGAAGTAGTGTTTATTGATGGAAGTGTTCGGTACAAGTCGCGACGGTAGTTTAGACACTAACGACAATGGCCTCAGGATCGATAACGAATCCGCGGTCAACGGGATAATAGATGTACTTTATCTCAAAGTCTAAGTCTGACTCCGTGTACTCTCCGTAACACAAAGTTATGCACTGAAGGCACTAATTGACTGACTGATCAGAGCGCAGAAAAAGAATGAATTCCCATCACGGTGACGCTGTCGAGGAAAACTGTGATGGGGTATGTCTAGGGGCACGAGGTCATCGGATTCGTCAAGGAAGGTCCTCGTTCGGAAGGTGAGGGAAATGGACGTTGCTGTTAATTCGTTAATTCCCATGTTGGTGGTTAGAAAAAGATGCTAACCGCCCTTGAGGGAGAGAGTTGCTAGCGGGAAGCGTCGTTCGTGGAAGAAGCAGATTTCCTTTATCTTTCCGCAGTAGGTGACAGATTTAGCGACTGTTAGGATAAAGGCTGCTTATCCGTTTGAGGGACCTTAGGTAACCAGATCCTATGATTTATAGCGGGTCCTCTAGTTATCTGAATATATATTATGGAGATACGTTGACATTCGGCACTCATCTTGCCCAAAGAATAGAGTCTGTGTGTGGCGAGCCATGGGACACCGACCATCGAAATGTTTGTTCGGCGACTAGTCGTCGCCTCGAGCCCAAGCTCATTATCGCAAGTCTCGAACAATTATAATCAGGACATTTACAACGATCAAGGGGAGTTTTCCCAAGAATTCCAAGGGAAGGCCCGGTGTCCTTTCATCTCCGACATATATATATTTTTTTCCATACGTGGAGAAATCCTCATGGACACTCGCTGTTGCACGCAACAGCAGAGTAGTGTCAGACTCTTACCGACTAAAACTCCACGGTGGTCGTCCTGACGTTTGGTAGAAGCGACCTCGGGCTCTCTTACAAATACTACCAGGGGAGTCGCTCCTCGTCGTCTTCTCCCAGCTGTTTATAGGGGAGGCATCCCGGTCTATGTTGGGCCGCTAGGGGGGGGGACCACACCCCTAACGCCTCGTTCCTAGTTTGACGCTGCTAGGGCGGCGGCGGTGCCGCGCCCCTGCGGCATACTGAATTTCTTTGACGCGACGATCTCGCAGGATCGCGCGTTCTCTTCCGATCTCTCTCCGCTCGCTCCTTCGCCAGCATCACTTGCTCGCAGTAGGTGTGGACGGCGTTGAACTCCTGGCGGCCCCTGAGCATGGCCTCGACGATCGCTTCTGGGGCTAATCTCTCGCCGATGTCGAGCCGTAGGACGCGGCGCGGTTCTGCCCACGCTGGACAAAACTCCAGTGTGTGTTGCGCCGTGTCCTCCTCTTCCTCGCAGTGGTGGCAGATGGAGGTCACCTCCCGCCGAATCCTTAGCAGGTACTCGCCGAAATCTCCGTGTCCCTTGAGCAGCTGCGTCATCCTGAAGGTCAGTGGGACCCCGCCTTGGTCTCTCCAGGTTTCCCAGCTGGAAAGCACGGCGCGAACGGCACGGTGCGGCCGCGCGGCGTCCTCTTCGGCCAGCTGAGAGCGCCACCGTTCCCAGATCTCCAGCTTCGCCTCCACTCGGACGTCCAGGGCCGATCAGTCGTCGGACAGCGGCGCCGTCGTACGTCCGTCCGCGCGCGGAGCCCTCAGGTGCGTGTACACTCGTCGGAGCGCAGCTCAAACGGAGGGGACGCCGCCAGCATCATCGCCGACTCGTAGGACATGGTCCTGTATCCCCTCGCTATGCGGATACCGGTCGTCCTTTGCAGCCTCCTCAGCAGGATCCGGCTGCAGCGATTCGCCATCAGGTCCTCGGCCCATACGGGAGCCCCGTAGAGGACTCGGGACCGGACTACTCCCTCGTAGAGCCGGCGGACTCCCCATTCTGCTCCGCCGATGTTCGGTTCCGCATAAGGCGTTGGCTGCGGCCGTCGCCCTCGGGACCAGTAGCTCGAAGTGCGGTCCAAACGTCCATCCGCTGTCGATGATGAGACCCAGGTACTTCATCCGGTCCCCCACCGGGACAGCTTCTCCGTTGATGGTCACGGACAGTCCAGGAGGAGGAATACATCGGTTATATGGAGAAATTTTGTTGTCGACTCGTAGATTTAGAAAAATCTGGCGTCAGTGATATCTTTTGTAAGGGAAACGACCAAGAGATAAAGAACGGCGAGGATTTATATAGATAAATAGTGACGAGAATAGTAAGTAGAGTAGAGAGTAGATTTTAGGATAAAGAAAATTTATTGCGTAGGTACAAGATTTATCTTCTGACTCATTCTTAGTAGATTAGAGATTCTCTTTTCTACATTATAATTATTTATTAGTTAGGAAGACATTTTAGCTAGTTATTTTTTTGTAATAGATTATTAGCGACTTAGTTGAAACTATAGGTTGAGTTTCATATTTCTGGTAAAAGAATGGTTTGTAGAGATTTTAGCAAGTGTAACGTCTAATATAAATTTTCTAAATTGTTTTATAGGAGGATTAAAGTGAGGTGTGATCTACCACCAGAAAATTTCTTACGTTATAGAACGAAATCGCGCACATTCATTTTTGTCTTGTACATATCACATAACAGAGTGTTCTTTTTTTCAAGAGATATCTACAAGCGGGCTAATTTGAAATATATGTATAATTTACTCTGATTTTTTACATTACGACTTAATTATGTCTAATTATGTCTGAAATTGTCAAAAAATAGTTTTGACATCTTCTACAATGTAAACAACAAACATGATCAGAATCCTTAATCTTATTTTGTCATGCGAAACGAATATTTATTTTTAATTTCCTGTAGGTATTTTCTGTAAACATTTCATTACTAAGGAACTATGTAATAAGAACTCTGTTCGTTCGTACAATCGATGATATGGTATGTGCTGTATCACTCTACTTTATTATCGAGTTAATCGCGATATCGTGAACTATGAACCTTTCTCGTTATATACAAAGTTGAATGAGGCAAATAAAAATATTTGTGTGGTCTGATACTGTAATATCAAAAATAACATGTAAATATTATGTTACGTTTGGTGACTCTGCGTAGCTCGGAATCCATCCCTCGGTCGAGGCGGTCACTCGCTACGTCAATATAATTAGTTGGACCGTAATAATCATAAGAAACTGTCGTAAAACTAAGCATTTCGATTTGATCATTAAAGTCATTAAGTGGTATAAAACACCTTCGAGTCAAGATGTTCCTTGTGGTTATTGCTCCATCAGGTAAAAAGTGGAGAAACGTGGGTTTTCCTATTTTTTTTCCGAGATTTTCACCCGTAAGTGACCGGTGGTAGGGCGACCAACACCCAGCAAGAGTTTTCCTCTGCGACAGTGTCACGACCGGCACATTTCAAAACCGATGGGCTGATGACGGAGATCCACCAAACGGCAAGGGAGTGCACGCGGCAGCAGGAGGTCCTGGGTCCAGACCCGCCACCCGGGAGTCCTCCCTACTTCATAAGATAACCACTTGTGTGGGTATGCGATCGAATTGTAAGAGCTTCAGTCTTAGAAAGTCACGGCTGGAGTTCGAAACTAAACTATCATTATTGTAATCAATTTATCAATCGTCACCGAACTTTGCTGATTCAACATCTTCAGAACAGTCAACATATCTAGACTGGTTCTACAGCTATAGATCAGTTAACAACTCTGCACTGGGTTCACTTCTTCAACTCAGTCAACATCTCTTCATTCTCTATATCTACTTTTGATCACTCATCTAATTAACATATATGTTGAAGATGAAAGGACACCGGGACTTCCCTTTGGAATTTCTTGGAAACTCCCCAATACTTTAATTCTTATAAGTTAACCTAATTATAATTGTCTGAGATTTGCGATAATAAGCTTGGGCTCGAGGCGACAACTAGTCGCCCAACGTAGCCGCGGTCACGGGATGCATTATCACGGGTTTTATTTAACAAAGATATAGAATAACCGGATAGCTCTCCTTGAAAGAAAATAGTTCTAGCGGCACGCAACAATAAACATTCCAATGGCCTGTACCCCGTAGCTCGCCACACACAGACTTTATTCTCTGGGCGAGACGATTGCCAGATATCAATGCATCCACACAGTAGATGTTTAGCTAGCCTGAGGACCCGCTATAAATCTTAGGATTTAGTTACTAAGGTCCTTCAAATGAACAAACAGTCTTTATTCTAACAGCCCGTAAATTTACCACTTTCCACGGGAAGATACAGGAAATCTGACCTCCTCACGAACGACGCTCCCTGCCAGCAACTTTCTTTCAAGGGCGGCTAGCATCCTTTTCTAACCACCAACATAGGAATTAACCAATTAACAGCAACTTTCATTTCCCTCACTTTCCGAATAAGGGTTGTCCTCGACGAATCCGATGATCTCGTGCCCTGAGACACACCCCGCTATAGTTTTCCTCTGCAGCATCACTGCGACGGAGACTCACTCTCTCGTGCGATCTCATCAATGAGTATCACGTCTTTACGATCGGTGCATACCTCACGTTTGAATAAGGAGTCCGATTTAGACTTTGGGACAAAGTACATCTGTTATCCCGTTACCCACGAAACGTTGTTTTTACGACGCGGCGCAGCGCTATCGAAATTCAGAATACATCTTTAGACAGGCATATCGTACATTTCGATAAACTTCGACATTTGGGTGTATTTAAGACGCAAATTATATTAGCAGATCCACATTCTTCGGGACTTTGTCGAGTAGACCGGGACAGTGAAGCATCAAAGAAAGCATAGTAACTGGGAAGAAGTTAATTTTGTAGATTCCTTTCTGGAATCGACTTTGTGCTTGTGCAAAATTTCTTCCAACTTGATAAAAATTAGAATTTAACAAAATCATCATGTCTTGGCTATTGATAGACACCATTGGATTAATTGTCACTGTATTCGTACTGCTTTATTACTATTCTATGATAAAGTTAAACTACTGGCGAAAGCGTGGTGTCAAAGGTCCAAAGCCTCTTCCCTTTTTGGGTAATTTCAAGAATGTGCTTCTGGGAAAGGATTCGACTATGGACTGTTTCCAAATAGCCTACAATGAATTTAGAGATGAACCGATGGTTGGAGTCTACGGAGGTCACGAACCGCTGTTAGTTTTAAGAGATCTGGATTTGATCAAGGATGTTCTTATTAAAGATTTTAACAAGTTTGCTCAAAGAACGCATGGCTCCGTACGAGAGGTATATATATTAACATTTTATATTTTACTGAAACAAATCATTAATTTTATTATTATTATGATAATTGACATATACATCTTATAAAGTAGTTGAGATTTTACGTGCTATATTATAATTGGGTTTATTGGAAAATTGCTTATTCTAATAAAGCTGTTGTAGCTATTAAATAAATTTTGTTAAAAGTTCCAGAATGAACAAATAAAAATAGTCAAATATACAGTATGTTTGATAGCTGGTGAAACAAATTTTGGAAAAATAAACCAAAGTAAGACAAAAGTCCGGAATATTAAAACCGTATTTGAAACTTCTGTTGTTTCAATGTTTTGTCCAATTTTCCGGTCTTATTTCTTGCAATATTTCTAATTCATACGAAAAATAGAGACTAAGATATGAACTGAATTACATAATAATAACCTATGAACAGGCAAGAAAATCATAAATTCGATATATGAAGTTCCATGACGTGACTGTACTTTTATTCCGCGATCTTTGGTAAAATTGATTAGCTTTATTAGCTAAAATATTGAGATATTTTATTCTTATATTTATTGGTATTTATTATGCTTTGCAATACATGTATTGATAGAAATCACGTTCAATTGCTATAACTCCTGCAACACAACACAATAACACGATAATTTTTGTGAGCTACTTATTCACAGGTTCAATGAGTTGGCGTTCACGTTGTTTTAAAATAGAACGAAATAAAATAAAATTTCTCACACAAATTGAAATACATCATTATTTTTAAAAATAAGGTATTGGTAAATAAGGTACAAAGTTCAATATTTTCTTTATGTGTGATTATCCTTTATCTGTTATGATCTGTTGATTGCAAATTCCGTACCTTATAGTCAGAAATGCGACTATAATAATTTGTTACATTCTGTCTTTAAGCGAATCTTTATTTGTTAGATATATTAGCTTATTATAAATTATAAATTCCACATACTTATTACCATGTTCCGCTACGAAATGATGAATAAGTGAAAACAAACGATGTGTTTGTTCATATTAATGATACGAATAAACAACTTTTGTAATTTGCATGCGTAATGTGTAAAGATACGTAAATTAAACAGTAGTTTCAAAGAGAAAAAATTTTCCACCATTTAGAATTCAGTATTCACAAATGAATACACATTCATTATATTATTTTTAACAAATTATTGGCGTTATACATTATTTTTAACAATTATTCGTATTAGCATTTATATATATTGTAATATTATTACTTTATAGTAAAAAGTATTATCCAAGTACATGTACCCAGAAATTGGAAGCAGTTAGGTATTATAATTGAAACCGCTATTTGTTATTTAAAACAATTACTAGACTTATATCAAAGTTGTATAATGAAATTACTTAAAACTTTAATGCAAATAATTATTTCTGTCAAAACATTCATTAATCTATCGTAATCTAAATTAAATTATCTAAATTAAAGCTATCAACAACTCAAGGTTTTTGGACATTAGATACTAGTCTATATCTTTGCAGATATTAACCTTTGTATATGTGTGCTTGTTGAAATTCTTGTAATAACGATGAACCGGACATATCTATTTATACGAAATTTATCAATTGCGACATTGTTATGATGTTGGTTCGTCTATTACATAACATCAACTAAATATCAATATCTTATGTAAGAGTATCTTCTTTAATCATAATACGATAACATTTTATCATTTATTTAGAAAAATGCAAAATCTATAAAAGTACAAAATGTTTCTTATTGTTAGCAAAAATTAACGAAGATTTACCCTTTGATTCAACCTATAATTTTTTGTAATTTATAGTATCAAATGGAAATGTCCGATTATACCAGTATCATTTTAATTCTTGTCATAATCACGTTACCTGTGATACCCGCATTGTAGCCGCTGAATAGTCGTATAATAATATATTTATTTATATTAACTATAATCTATATAATCGTATTAAAATTGTTTCCGGCTTATCTTTCATACCAAATATAACAAATAAGTAAAATTCTTGTAATTTTACAGGTCGAGCCATTATCTGAGCAAATCTTCAGGCTGGAAGCAGAAAGATGGAGACCCCTAAGAATCAAACTTTCACCCTTCTTCTCGTCAGGAAAGCTAAAGGAAATGTTCCACTTGATGATAGACTGTGCGAACACGTATGACAAGTACCTAGAGAAATTAGCAGAAAAGGGCGAGCCGATTGAATTTCGTGATACTGCCGAGAAATTCACCATTGACGTGATCGCTGCTTGCGCATTTAGTATTCAGACGAATGCTATAACGGATGAGAACTGTCAGTTTCGTAAAATGGGAAAGAGAGTTGTTAACGCAAACATCGAACAATTTCTCACGGATAGATTGAGGGAATATCCATTCCTATTCAGAATTTTTGGTCGCCTATTTACTGATCATGAAGCTACCAATTTCTTCGAAACAGTCATTAGAGAAGCCATGGATTACAGAATTCAGAATAATGTTCATAGAAAAGATGTTATCGATATTTTGGCAGATTTGAGACAACACCCCGAGAAAATTAATCTTAAAGGTAAGAAAAAAGATTAAAATTGTTTTTGTATAAAAAATTGTACTTTTGTCTTTATCTTCGATAAAAGTTTAAATGCTTTTAAACAAGTTTGCAAATATGTACATAATTATTTAGGCAGAATCCATATAAATATGGTAAAGTATAGAGTAAATGAGAAACTAATTTTTTATTACGTGCTAGTATGACTTGAAGTACCTGAAGATTATATAATAAAATCTAAGTTTTAAATTTTGATAATCTTGTATATATTATTGTTTAGAATTAGTGTATTATAATATTAATTATAAGAAGGAGAAAAAACTGAAAGAGAGAGAGAGAGAGAGTGAGGGAGGGAGGGGGGAGGGGGGGGGGAGAGCAAGAAGATGCGAAATATATTTGCCTGAGATAAAGGACACCGGACCTCCCTTTCGGAATTCCTCGGAAACTCCCCAATACTTTAATTCTTACGAGTTAACCCGACTATAATTATCTGAGATTTGCGATAATGAGCTTGGGCTCGAGGCGACAACTAGTCGCCTAACGTAGCCGCGGTCACGGGATGCACGTTTTATATAACAAAGGTATACGATAACTGTGTAGCTCTCCTTGAAAGAAAATGGTTCTAGCGGCACGTAACAATAAACATTCCAATGGCCTGTACCCCGTAGCTCGCCACACACAGACTCTATTCTCTGGGCGAGACGATTGCCAGATGTCAACGCATCCACACAGTACATGTTCAGCTAGCCTGAGGACCCGCTATAAATCTTAGGAATTAACCAATTAACAGCAACGTCCATTTCCCTCACTTTCCGAGCGAAGGTTTCCCTCGACGAATCCGATGATCTCGTGCCCTTAGGCGCGGCCCATCGTAGTTTTCCTCGGAGCACCACCGCGACGAAAAACGCATTCGCTAGTGCGACCTCATTAACCAGAAAAACAACGTATGTCACGATCAATGGATACTCCACGTTTTATTCCGAACACGATTCAGATATAGAATTCGGTGAAAGTGTAGTTACCTTCCCGTTGACCGCGGATTCGTTATCGAACACAAGATCATTACCGCTAGTGTCCAATCGCCGCGACTACTTGTCTGTTCTGTATTGTATACTCTTGTGCCAATAAACTGTATCTCCATCATAACGACAATGAATAGCTCTAGTGAAGATTCATTACACGCCCGCGGCCCTATCCCTAACTACGATCTAGACCCGACATATTTATATTATAAATTTCTTATTATTTGATTTACAAGGATTTAAAATGTTTTTAAAAATATTCAGAACTGTATTGCAATAAAAGCTGCTTAGCTGCTTAGTTATTATTATGAAATAAATTCATAAGTTAGAAAAAGATTATATATTTTGTTTCGTTTAATACTTGTGCTTCATTTAATACTTTTTTAACAAGATCTTGCACAGGGATTGACTGCTCTATTATTTTTAATCACTATTTCTTTGCTGTATTTTTATGGTAAAAATAAAAATATATTCTTTAATCGTACCGATTCAGTTTTAACATTTATAAAAATAACTATATACTCAATTTGATTGTTTATGAACTGTCAATTTCAATTCCGAATTTCAACGACGGCAACATTTCTTCAACAGTTGATGACCAAATTACGATACAAATAATAATATCTTTTCAACATTGTATATCCAACATTCTTGAAACAATATCAACCTTTAAACATTTAACAAACAATGTATTATTTTACATATTATATTGTAGTATCGTGGAAACATTATTTAAGAAAGATCCGAAGAACTACTGAATGCTGACAGGCTAGAAAGGACGGGAAATTCCAATGGACCATGTGGCCCATCGATATGTTTACACTCCTTCAGAAATTTTTTTTTTTTATTAGTTTATTGAATTTTTACAATTTGTCCAGTAGGACATTTGGTAAAGTGTTATATCTTATTGAGTATAAAAAAAAAAAAAAATAAAAAAAATAAATGTAGCATGTGTGTGGCTACCCCCAGCGGGGTACCATCTTAGGTTATATCTTTATGAGGTCTATTGGATGTTTTCTTTTTAGTCTTCTTGTAGTGTTTGCTGTGTTGTTTGTTTCCGCTGCTAGCTGGTTCGGGTGTGTTTCCATTCTTTCTTTGTATCTTTTTGCCATTCTGTTTATCTCCTCCTTGACCGTTGGTATTCCCAGATCTTTCCGGATGTCCTCGTTTCTGACGTACCATGGGGCGTTTACTATCGTTCTGAGTATTTTTGATTGTAGAGTCCTTCAGAAATGTAGTTATTTGGAAAAGTTCAATTCTGCCCGAGCAACCGAGGTAAACAGATGTGTGCAGTTGTGATCCAGTGCAAACGAAAACAAGTATCAGTGCGGCAAGTAGTGACTTGAGACGGTTAACCGTCAACGATCACTGTCAAACGATAAAAGTTCCAAAATGCAACATCAAATACCGCCAATCAAAATCACAACTAACAGTGAACAATACTACAAAAACAAAGTTATAAATACGTTAGGTTGAAAACCACCACTTAATAAAGAAGAGGAAAACTCAGTCATAAAAGAAGTGGAAACATTGCAACAGCAAGCGGAGAACAAGAACGGCGACGAACTATCCTATCAATATGAAAACTGGAAGTTAGCAGCAGCTCACAAGAAGCGTAAAATAGTTCTAGACATAAGCACTATCAAAAATTTCGATACAGAAACGCATCAGTGGCTACACGACATCCCACTCCGAAATTCATCCAATTCACTGATAGAAGAGGTAGATACGGACCAAAAAAGAAAAAGCCACAACTCCATATCGATAAACCACCACCGATCTACATCGATGCCCAAATAATAGATCGCTTAATTGAAATATTAAACAACACTGCCGGAATAGAAAACTACAGTGTACATTTGAAACTGGAACAAGTCAAAGTGCAAGAATCAGAGCTAACACCAAATATACAAAACGTACCGAACACTAACCATAGAGACATCAACACCTTTGGTAGCCGAAGTTATGCACAAGATGTGTAACTAATCAAACACCACCCTTAAACAACCAAAACCAAAACAACAACAATAACGACGCTACAGAAATCAAGGACCTGCTCAAGCAATCTATGAAAAATACTGAAATGCTAACAAAAATGATAAGTGAGCAAAATGCAGCATACAGACAACAAACAGAACAAGTTACAGTCATGCTACAAGTCCTTACTAGCATGTTAAGTAAAGAATAGAAATGGACACGTTGAAAATAGCAGCTTGGAACTTCAATGGTCTACAACAACGGACCCTCGAAACTAAAACATTTCTGTATAACAATAATATTGACATATTACTTGTTTCACCAACACATTTCACACCAAAAAGCTACATGAAAATACCATATTACACAATCTATGATACCAAACACCCCTCAGCTAAAACACACGGAGGGGCCGCAGTGATAATAAGAAACGATATCAAACACCACTTACATAGCCAAATCTGTCAGGAACACGTTCAAGCAACCACCATTAAAATACAAGTTAATGGCAATTACTTCCAAATGTCAGTAGTATATGCACCACCGCGACACAAAATGACGTTAAAAAAATGGGAAGAGTACTTTTAATCCTTAAGTGA
Source organism: Bombus hortorum (assembly GCA_905332935.1). NCBI lineage: Eukaryota > Metazoa > Arthropoda > Insecta > Hymenoptera > Apidae > Bombus > Bombus hortorum. The sequence goes on from HG995197.1 coordinate 157,682, forward strand.
CAAATACATCGCAGCGGGAGACTTCAATGCAATGCACATGCTATGGGGCTCAAGAATTAATACACCTCGAGGTAGAACACTAGAAAAATATATTAGAATAAGTAATCTCAACATATTATCCACAGGAAGACCAACATACTGGCTGACAGATCTAAACAAAACTGCTGATTTGCTTGATTTTGCAGTTATAAAGGGACTAAACGCAAACAAATTAGAAATAATACCCAGTCTTGAGCTTATCTCCGATCATACACCGACAATAATAGAATACACAAGCGAACCAATACTTTATATTAATTCAGAGACGCTTTGCAATAAAAGCACCAAATGGCAAACATTTAAAGAACTAATCGAAAGCAAAGTCAACTGCAATATTCCACAAAAAACACCCGAACACATCGAACAGGCAGTAACAACATTAATAGAAATTATACAAGAAGCAGCATGGGCAACTCCTAATTATGAACCAAACAACAGGAAAACAAAAATAATTCTAACAGACATCCTTGACAAAATCAGAGAAAAGAGGAAAGCGAAAGTAAAATGGCAAAAACATAGAACACGTGAAAACAAAAAGCATCTAAACAAACTCGCAAAGGAAATAAAAAGTGAAATAAAAGATCATAATAATAACGAATTCTCAAAATTGATAGAAACACTCTCCGCGCACGAGGATGCCAAATACTTTCTATGGAAAGCCACGAACTAAATAAAGATGCTAATAAAACTAATCCCACCAATCAGAAAAGCAGCCAACACGTGGGCCAGAAGCAACGAAGCAACGAAGAGCAAGCTGCAGAATTCACTAACACATTTACTCCATATAATATTAATAACAGTAAAACCACATGTCATTCAGACGAAGATGCGCAAAATACTAGTATTCCAACTAACAAGCACTACACTATACCTAATACTACAGCACAAGAAATTAAGGTAAATCTTGTAAAACCTTCCCCCAAAAGCAATACGTTTAATCACAACAATATTAAACAATACTTTCCTAATCTATGGAAGCTAGCACAGATCACAATGTTACCTAAGAGAGGCAAAGACCCACACCAAACTGCATCTTACAGGCCAATATCACTACTTCCTGTGTTTTCCAAAATACTAGAGAATATAATATACAATCGCCTAAAACCAATAATAGAGAAAGCAAAATTAATGATTCAGAAAAAACACACACATGACAGAGCAAATGCACGGACTCGTCAAAGAAATTTTACTAGCAATAGAAAAGAAACAATACTGTACAGCCCTCTTCATGGACACCGAGAAAGCATTTGACAAAGTGAACCATGAAAGCCTCTTACAAACAATCAAAAAACATTTTCCGGAACAAATCCACCACTTACTCAAATCATACCTATGCAATAGAACCTTTGTAGTAAAAATAAAGGACATATATTCTGAAGTTAAAGACATCAAGGCAGGTGTACCGCAATTAGAACCAATATTCTATACACCGTACACGGCCAACATATCAACAATTACCAACAGCAAAATACTGACATTCGTGGACGATACGGCTGCACTATTCAAGCATACTAATCCAGATACAGCAGTCACGTTACTACAAGAGGATATCATTAAAATAGAAAAATAGTTGCAAGATAGACAAATGAAAGCAATTCCCAGTAAATGCAACCATATTACATTTACACTACGAAAACGGAAACCATCAAATATCCAATTGAATGGTACTCTCATAACACAAACAAGGCAAGTTAAATCCACTTAGACACACAACTTACATGGAAGCATCATACTAAATCGATTATAGATAAAATACGGATAAAAAAAGACCGATGTACTGGCTAGTCGAAACTCTAAACTCAGCATGGAAAATGAACTAAAAATTTACAAAACGATAATAAAACCAATTACGACGTACGGAATACCACTATGGGTGACAACAACAATGAGTCATATAAACAACCTAGAGTCGCTACAATCGAAGATACTGAGACCAATAGTCAACGCCCCATGGTATGTCAGAAAAGAGGATATACGCAAAAACTTAAAAATAGCAACGGTCAAAGAAGAAATCGGCAAATATGCAAAAAGATACAAAGAATGAATTGCGATTCATTCAAACCAGCTGGCTGCTGAAGCGTGCAAAACCCATATCAAAAGAAGACTAAGAACAAAACATCCCATCGATCTTGTTAAAGAAATATAATAGACAAACTGTAAAATGGTATCCCGCTGGGGATAGCCATCCACGTTTTATATAGTAGTAAAGTGTTAGAAAAATTTACTAAATGCTCAGCTGGACAAATTATAAAGCACAAAAAAAAAAACTTGGAAAAGGCGTACGTGACTATCGTTGGTCATGGACGGCTGCGGAACATATGATGAAAGTACGAAAACTGTGATAAATGGATGACTCGGTGGGGAAAGTTAGTTAGTTGCGAGTTGTCGATTGTACTGAGTTGTAAATTGCAAATTGATTAGTTGTACCAATTTAGTTGTTTTAATTGTATTACATTACTACATTAAGAAATAACTCTAAGTAGTCGTATTTTCCTGTTTCATCATTGTAAATAAATCCATCAAATAAATACAGTCACTATAATATATTATTTACAGAAGCGGATAGTTTGTTCCTGGCATCTCAGGCTCTGCTTTTTTTCCTTGCCGGCTTCGGAAATACCTCGTTGACGATCAGCAACGCTTTGTACGAGCTTGCATGGAACCAAACAGTTCAAGACAAACTTCGAGAGGAAATCCAAAGTGTCTTAAAGAAATATAATGGGGAGATCACTTATGACGGAATATGTGAAATGAAATATCTAAATGCGTGCCTACTAGGTATATGTAATTCATACAGTTTTCATTAAAACGTTATTTCATGATGGGTCTATTACTAATTCATTTGAAATTATTTCTTAATTGATGCGTAATCTTTAATTCTTAATTTCCAGTTACTACATAAAATTGAAAAATTATTATCTTCCACGGCCAAATGTATTCAATATACCTAACTACTATATATTTATTAACAGAAACTTTAAGAAAGTATCCAATAATCCAATGGCTGTCAAGAACAGCGATGGAAACCTACACATTCTCAGGAACAAAAGTCACCGTACCAAAGGGTCAACAAATCTTCCTACCTGTTTATGCAATTCAGAAAGACCCAGAAATCTATCCAAATCCGGATGTGTTCGATCCTGATAGATTTTCCGATGAAAATATTAAGACCAGACATGCAATGGCTCACTTACCATTTGGAGATGGTCCAAGACACTGCAGTGGTAAGAAGCGTTTTTATAAAAGAAACTAATAAAATGTTCCTAAATTATGAATTTTGAAATCAATAATTTTCAAGTAATCTTAATAATGATAATAATATTAAATATCTTAATAACAATATCAAATAATATTTCTTTCAGGCATACGATTGGCAATGAAACAATTGGAGGTAGGAATGGTCACCATCTTGTCGAAATTTAAGGTCGACGTATGTGAGAAGACTTGCAAAGTATACAAACCTGAGAAGAGACAATTGTTCATTCTCCAACCCGCTGATGGAATATACCTGAAAATGTCAAAGGTTGCAGCAGCATAAAATCGTTTATGATTATTTCATTTCTAACAGATTTTAATAACTAATAAATAGTTGCAATTATTATTATATTCCATACTTCTTTCTTTTCCTTCTTTGCTCTGTATGTTTATGACTCTTTTGCTATATATTGATGAAGTTGACCGAATAGTAGCTTATCTTGTTGCGAAATCTTACGTATAAGTTTATGTATGATATACTTAAACACGATTGCGCACAAGAATATATACCTTTTCTTTTTTTTTTCTTTTTTTTTTCGTACGTGGAGAAATCCTCATGGACACTCGCTGTTGCACGCAACAGCAGAGTAGTGTCGGACTCCTACCGACTAAAACTCCACGGTGGTCGTCCCGACCATTGGTGGAAGCGACCTCGGGCTCTTTTTACAATTGCTACCAGGGGAATCGCTCCTCGTCGTCTTCTCCCAGCTGTTTATTGGGGAGGCATCCCGGTCTATGTTGGGCTGCTAGGGGGGGACCACACCCCCTAACGCCTCGTTCCTAGTTTGACGCTGCTAAGGCGGCGGCAGTGCCGCGTCCCTGTGGCGTATTGAGTTTCTTTGGCGCGACGATCTCGCAGGATCGCGCGTTCTCTACCGATCTCTCTCCGCTCGCTCCTTCGCCAGCATCACTTGCTCGCAGTAGGTGCGGACGGCGTTGAACTCCTGATGGCCCCTGAGCATGGCCTTGACAATCGCTTCTGGGGCTAATCTCTCGCCGACAAGAATATATACCTAATAATAAATATTGATATATAATATTAAAAATTAATAATATTAAAATTAATAATGCGTGCGATACGTTTTTTCAAATAAAACTGTGATCGTACGTATTGACTTCATTAAACAATCATATATTTAACCATAATAATGCTCATATGATTTCATATATTAGAAATTTTTAATAGTTGGTACAGAATACTGTGTGATTGAATCACTTTAACATACACACAATTTTAAAGTAAAATTTAGTACATTATCCTATCCCGTTGACCGCGGATTCGTTATCGAACCTAAGACCATTGTTATTAGAGATTATCACCGCGGTTACTTGTCGATTCTGTAATACTCACAATTATGCTAATCAACATTACCTCGATTGTATAACAACGATAGCTAATTCCAGTGAAGATTCATTGCACGTCCCTAACCCTAATCATAATGTGAACCCGACAGATATTTACTTACTTCAGAGACTTAGAGACGCTAGAAAGTTACGAGGTTTGAAATGTTTGTTTCTTCGAGAACAAGTTCGAAATGGCTTAGTTATGTAACTAGTTGGGAATGCAAGATCAAGGTGACTTTTCCATTATTTACATTTACTGGGAGAATTTCATTAAAAGATTGGATTCTACTGTGATTGTACGGTCTATAAGTACATATATACTTGAAATATTAAATATATGTGTCGGGTTCACATTATGATTAAGGGCGTGTAACGAATCTTCATTTGGATTAGACATTGTTATTACGCAATAGAGAAGATATTTACTAGTACAAATATGATTATTAAAGAATTTGACAAGTAACCGTGGTAACTAATACTCGAGATGCTAATGACAATGATCTTAGGTTCAATAACGAATCCGCTATCAACGGGATAACGAATATTTCTTCCAAAGTCTAAGTCGGACTAAGTAAAGTATCCACTGATCGTAAAGACGTTGTTTTTCTCGCTGACGAGATCGCACGAGAGTATTCCTCTCCGTCACAGTGATGCTGCAGAGGAAAACCATAATGGGGTGTGTCTCAGGGCACGAGATCATCGGATTCGTCGACAACAATCCTCGTTCAGAAAGTGAGAGAAATGGACGTTGCTGTTAATTGGTTAATTTCTATGTCGGTTAGAGAAAAATGCTAGTCGCCCTTGAGAGAAAGTTGCTAGCGGGAAGCGTTGTTCGTGAGAAAAGCAGATTTCCTGTATCTCCCCGTAGTAGGTGATAGATTTAGAGATTGTTAGGATAAAGATTGTTTGTCCGTTTGAAGGACCTTAGTTAACTAAATCCTAAGATTTATAGCGGGTCCTCAGCCTAGCTGAACATGTACTGTGTGGATGCATTGATATCTGGCAATCATCTTGCCCGAAGAATAGGGTCTGTGTATGGCGAGCCACGGGGCATAGACCACTGAAATGTTTACTGTCAAGTGTCACTACAACTATTTCTTTTTAAGCAGAGCTATACAATTGTTCTATACCTCTATTAGGTAAAACGTTCATCCCGTGACGTTTGGCGACTAGTTGTCGCCTTTAGCCCAAGCTCATTATCGCAAATCTCGGACAATTATAATCGGGTTAATTTATGAAGATTTAAGTATTCGGAATTTTCCATGTAATTCTAAAGGGAAGGCTCAGTGTCCTTTCATCTCCGACATATGAAATACTTGGAATATAAAGATATGAAATGTGAAATACTAGATTGGCCAGGAAAGTTCTGTTGTCAAACTTTGGTAGTATATTTACAATTTTATTTGGAGGTTTCCACAAATCACAGATAATTAGGATGTATGTAATATATATATACGTATATGTATATTTGAACAGTGGACTAGCGGTCCTTAATATGTATCTAAATGTTAAATTATGTCTCTCTCTTAACAAAACCAAATATTAATTCTGGCGGAAACACTAATATGTCTTCAGTAATTGTAAAAAAAGGTAAGTTAAAATCCGTCGTTTTGGCGAACTTGATAGTTCTCTACTTCATTAATCGTCGAAACAGAAATTGTATATAAAGACGACGTAGCATTATGGAAGAAATTAGTTTGTAGCGGCACTTGACAGCAAAGAACAACTCTTTTTCCAACGGTACATTACTTTTATACTTTTTCGACGATACTTTTTCGTCGGTACATTATATACCACCGTGACAGATCGTTTACGAGAGACCGATAAAACACAAGTGTAAGTGCCTAATGAGCTATCGATATCCCTACTGTCCTTCCGCCAAGAAGGGAGAAGAACGTACGCGGAAGAAGCCGTACGTGACCACAATCGCGGACGCCGAACGGACGTGTGCGTAGTGGTAATATCGAAAGACTAAAAAAGAAAGGACAAAGAGATTAAGGAGTCGAAAGTGAGAGTTGTGATAGAGCAGTCATGATTGAGAGTCGAGAGCGCCCAATAAACGAGAGTCCTCAGTAAATTGTCATCAGTACAAGTTGCAAGTCGAAACTTGTAACGAAACCGTTAGTTTAGTTAATAAACACGTCATTAAGTGAAACGCCGAGTATTTCTTTGGCACTCTACACGTCCTACCACACCTCAAGTTGTTGTTGAAAATTCGATTAATGAATTATTCTATCAAAAAATGGATTTCACATGTTATGTTGTGTATACAAGTATCAGGTAAAATAATGTGTGACAGTTAGCCTTTTTCGAATAGATTGATAGTTTGTTTAAATCTTTAGAAAAATACTTATATGTTCCTACTTATGAAACTTTTTGAATTCTTTCAAACTTTTATAATGCATTTAGTTTTATCAGTGCAAAGTTAAAAGTTGATGATGGTAATGACTAGGAAGAAAAAATATGTGTGAAAATTTCATTAGCTTTTATCATGAATTATTCGATACATTGCAAAGGTTTAATTAATCCAAGTAATGAAGGTAACGAGTAAAATGTATAGGTGCTATACCTGTGTTAAATGACGTTGACCGATAGAGGTGATTATTAAAGAAAGTTAAACATACATAAAGTTATTAAATTGCACATACGATAGACATAATAATTAGTGCATTATGCGTCGAGAGGTTTGGTACTTGCTTCTTTGAAGGCGCTTTAACCTTAATTACATGAAAATTGACACATTACAGGATGAATAATTCCTCGAAGGTTGAATTCATACTATCTCCATGATGGTATCATACACTTTGTTACATGTGAATATGGGTACGTGCAAATGAATATTAAATTCTAATTGTCTAAATGTTAATTTTAACTGAAAAGCAGGTAATTCGTGATCATATAAATTGTCCCCGATGCGAAAATCATGCAAATTTAGATAGAAATTCCTTCTCGATTCGTTGTTCGCATTTATGTTCGTTGTCGGTATTTATTTCAAGATACGTGGTTCGCACGTAGCTATCTCAAATTGCAGGATGTATGTTGTTTCAATGCGAACATTTCAATAATTCAACCACCTCGACAGACTTTTCTTCAAGCGGAATTAATTTTACAAGTCAAACCACTGTCAGTAGGTATGTTCTATAATAGCTTTAATTGTAATTTTCAAGGATACTTATTATTTAGCAGCTATCTCACGGACGGATGCTAACAATGAGAAAATAGGTGACAACGAAAGAATAATAAAAATAGAATAATAAATTCCCGTTACGATTAGAATAATCGACACCACGAACTGGTCGATCCCTTTATTTCTTTTGGGATAATAGGGATGGTTGATGTGGTATAACACTGCAATTGACAGATTATAATAACTATATTTCTAACAACTTAATACAATAAAGAATTACGTCGTTTCGTAAGATGTACGTGTTATAGACGATTGTTTAATGGGCGAAGACGCCGACTGTTCTCAAGTTAGAGAGTCAGTGTTGAGAAGCGGACTGATCTATAGACGAGATCGAGTCCGTGTAGATATGTTGTTGTTGCTCGAATGTAGTAGAAGCAGCTGATTGATCCGTCGATGACTTGGTAGTTGTCGATTTGGTTTCGTAGTATTGACTGAACAAATGTAGTAGAAGCAGTGAGTTGACTGACTATCCACTCTCATGCAATTACGGAGGAAAGCTCGGTGTGGGTGTGCTTTTTGAACGAAGAAAGCGGATTTGTTGCTCACACTTTTCGTTACTAAAGTGAGGGTAACGATCTGCGATGCCCATTGGTGATAATCAACGTTAAAGAATGATGACAGGAGTAGGAAACCTCCTACCAACGTTGCTAGTGGGTGTCATTGTTCATGGGAGAAACCAGCTTTTCCGTCAGATAAATATCCACTTTTTCCATTAGGTAACTACCTGCTTTCTCCGTAATTTTTAAGAGCACATAATAAACCTAAGGACTTTTCTAAGAACCATCCATAAACCGAAAACACTTCTAGGATTAAAAAATCCTTCAGGACAAACAGATTAACTTAGAAAACATATGTTAAAACAATTAAGTTAAAAAGTTAAAGTTTATGGTGGGTTCTTAGGTTTATTGAGGGTCGGAATAACGGCACGTGGACCGTTGGCTGCCAGGCAACGAAGGATGGCGTGTTGATTGTCTTACGCGACATAACACCAGTACTGTATGTGCAATGGTATTCAATGATGGCGAGTAACAGTTTAGCGGTTTCGTTTCATCGAATGCCAGCAGCCGAGGTAACCATTGATATCAAGTATACTGTGACATCAACCATATCTCAATCCACATCAGAGACCAGGCCACAAACCACGGGCAAGATGGCAGCCAGATGTCTACACATTCTTACTGGATACCCTCGAAAGTCTTAGGGACCCACCATAAATCTGCGCATTTTCATAGTTAAGGTCCTTCAGACCAAACAAGGATCTTTTATTTCAAGTGTCCTTTACATTAATGTTTATCACGAGAAGACACGAGAAAGTTAGTTTTTGTCACATACGATGCTTCCCACTAGCAACTTTCTATCGAGGGCGGCTACGACCCTTCCTAGTCCACCAACCTTCTTATTACCCAATCAAAAGCAATGTCAATCGCCCTCACTTTCCTAGCCAAAATTGTCCTTAACGAATCAGCTCATCTCGTATCCTTAGACACACCCATCACTAACTTTTCTCCGCCACAATATCATCACTAAACTTTACTTATCCTCTATCTTTAGAATAGTCAACATCACAAAAAACCCGCTATCCTTATTCTTTATTGATTTAAAGAAAAGGCAAATAATAAAGAAGTCTATAACATCAACCGTTTAATGAATTCTGTAGTACAAAATTGAACCACTTTTTATAAAAAAAAGAGACAGTTCAATGTAAAAGGTGCCAAAGGTACGGCCACACACAGAAATATTGTAACCACAATTACCGCTGCGTTAAATGTGCAGGTCTTCAATTTACAGATCAGTGCACTAAATATTCAGAAACTCCTGCGAAGTGCATCCTCTGTCAAAGAGAGCATTTTGAGAACTGTAAAGGTTGCACAGCCTACAAGGCCTTGTACAAAAATAAATATCCTAAACCCAGAATTAAGGATCTAACCAACCAAGTACTTATTCCACAAAAATTCACTACTCCTCCAATCTCCTATGCACAGGTAGTTCAAGAAAATCAAAGCAGACCGAAAATCTATAGTGATCTTTCATAGTGTTTCCAGTTCACAAAACATTGATAACTTCAATAGGCTTAAAAAATTAATCGTGAAACAAACGGAGCAAATTAATAACTTGCTATCATTGCTAACAATCATCGTGGACAAATTCCGGCGTAAAATGAAACCAATACGCATAGATCTTTGGAATGCCAACGGTCTAGCTCAGTATAAATATGAACTAGAACTCTTCCTGAAGCAACAAGAAATTGAGATAAAGCTTATATCTGAAACTCACTTCACCGATAAAAATTATCTGAAAATAAACGGTTATAACTTTTACCATACTCAACATCCCAATGGAAAGGCCCACGGCGGCACTGCAATTATCATCAAAACCAGCCTAAAACACTATGAGCTTCCATCATTTCACAAGGACTATCTCCAAGCTATAAACGTAGCGATAGAAGATTGGCATGGTCCAATCACCACATCAACAATATACTGTAGACATTGTATTTCCAAAGAAGACTTCGATAACTTCCTCGAAGACCTGGGCAATAGATTCATAGCTGGAGGAGACTATAACGCTAAACATACGTAATGGGGCAGTAGAATTTTCACAGTAACAGGCAAAAATCTCTTGAAATGCATAAACGCCAACAGACTTAATTACCTCTGGACGCGGTGATGCGGGCGAGGTCCATGGCGGAAGACATGGTCTCCCGAGGGGGGATGGCGCTGGCGGTCTCCCTGGACGTCACGAACGCCTTCAACGCCATCCCCTGGGCCAGGATCGTGGAGGCTCTGCGGTGCTTCGAGGTACCGACGTACCTCGTCAGGGTCATCCAGGCGTACTTCAGCGACCGGTGGATCACATACACCGGGAGGAGCGGAGAAGAAAGAAGACCGGTGGAGCGTGGCGTACCGCAGGGTTCGGTGCTGGGACCCATACTGTGGATCACTGCCTACGACTCTGTCCTCCGATGTCCGATGCCCCCGGGCACGGGCATGGTGTGCTACGCTGATGACACCTTGGTCCTGGCCGGGAGGCGCTGGTGGCACGAGGCCGCGGACCTCGCGAGGGACGCCGTAGCGTGCGCCGCACGCGCCATTCAGAGGCTCGGCTTGAGCGTGTCGCCGGCCAAATCCGAGGCCCTGGGGTTCTTCGACCACCATCACAGAGGACCCCCTCCTCCTGGACTATCCGTGACCATCAACGGAGAAGCTGTCCCGGTGGGGGACCGGATGAAGTACCTGGGTCTCACCATCGACAGCCGATGGACGTTTGGACCGCACTTCGAGCTCCTGGTCCCGAGGACGAGCAGCCAACGCCTTATGCGGCCTACTACCGAACATCGGCGGAGCAGGATTGGGAGTCCGCCGACTCTACGAGGGAGTGATCCGGTCCCGAGTCCTCTATGGGGCTCCCGTATGGGCTGAGGACCTGATGGCGAATCGCCGCAGCCGGATCCTGTTGAGGAGGATACAAAGGACGACCGCCATTCGCATAACGAGGGGATACAGGACCATGTCCTACGAGTCGGCGACGGTGCTGGCGGCGTCCCCCCCCCCCGTTCGAGCTGCAGGCCCTTGCGCTCCGACGGGTGTACACACACCTGAGGGCCCCGCGCGCAGACGGACGTACGACGACGCCGCCGTCCGACGACCGATCGGCCCTGGACGTCCGAGTGGAGGCGAAGCTGGAGATCCGGGAGCGGTGCCGTTCGCGCCGTGCTTCCCAATTGGGAAGCCTGGAGAGATCAAGGCGGGGTCCCGCTGACCTTCAGGATGACGCAGCTGCTCACGGGACACGGAGTTTTCGACGAGTATCTGCTAAGGATTCGGCGGGAGGTGACCTCCATCTGTCACCACTGCAAAGAAGAGGAGGACACGGCGCAACACACGCTGGAGTTTTGTTCAGCGTGGGCAGAACCGCGCCGCGTCCTACGGCTCGACATCGGTGAGAGATTAGCCCCAGAAGCGATCGTCAAGGCCATGCTTAGGGGCCATCAGGAGTTCAACGCCGTCCGCACCTACTGCGAGCAAGTGATGCTGGCGAAGGAGCGAGCGGAGAGAGATCGGAAGAGAACGCGCGATCCTGCGAGATCGTCGCGTCAAAGAAATTCAGTATGCCGCAGGGGCCCGGCACCGCCGCCGCCTTAGCAGCGTCAAACTAGGAACGAGGCGTTAGGGGTGTGGTCTCCCCCCCCCCCCCTAGCGGCCCAACATAGACCGGGATGCCTCCCCTATAAAAAGCTGGGAGAAGACGACGAGGAGCGACTCCCCTGGTAGTATGTGTAAGAGAGCCCGAGGTCGCTTCTACCAAACGTCAGGACGACCACCGTGGAGTTTTAGTCGGTAAGAGTCTGACACTACTCTGCTGTTGCGTGTAACAGCGAGTGTCCATGAGGATTTCTCCACGTACGAAAAAAAAAAAGAAAAGAAGTCTGAATTACCTCAGTACAAACGAACCCACTTACTGGCCCACTGACACTAACAAACTACCTGATTTGTTAGATTTTTTTTATAACTAAAAACATCTCGCCAAGATATGTCCAAATCAACTCTTCTGTGGAACTCTCTTCAGATCATGCACCCATTATAGCAACAATTCAACTCAATTAACTCAACAATTATTGAAAATCAACCTAATGGCATTATTCATAACCAATTCACAAACTGGCAGCTCTTTAGAGAAGTCTTCAATCGTTCAACATCAGCCTTAATACCCCTGTTACGCCATGAGGTTCGCTATAGGCCGTGTTCCTAACCGTCGCGCGCGGCACTACAGTGTCGCGGACGGATCGTCTTACAGGACCGGCGAAATCCATACAATGTCGCAGCGAGCATATATTTGTTATCTAACGTCCAGCTCTAGAAACTTCGATTTCGGTCCGTTATTCCATACATATAAAGAAGGTGACACACGTGTTCATGGGCGCGAACGATAGCGTGACCAGAGCGTGGTGGGGGTCGTCTCCAAGAGGACAAAGAAATGATCGACAGGCGATCAGTCTCATCCGAGAAGTCTCGTCCGAAAAGTCTTAACTGAACTGTCTCAACCTATGAGCCTCGTCTGAACAGTCTTAACTAAAGTCTCATACGAGAAGTCTTAACTGAAAGTCTCATCCGAGAAGTCTTAACTAAAGGTCTCATCCGAGAAGTTGCATTTAACAGTCTCATCCGAGGAGTCTCATCTAACAGTCTCATCTGAGAAGTCGCATCTAAAAGTCTCATCTGAGAAGTCTCATGTAACGGTTTAATCGAGAGGTTGTAACGAAATCATTAAAGGTCGCTCAGTTTATTGAATTCATCGAGATATCAACCGCATTCATTGTTAAACCATTATTTGGTTATTGTTAATATTTTTCATAATCGTTGAAAATATACATTTATATTAACCCTGTTAACACAGTGTTAATTCATTGAACCACCTTTGTTGTCCTAACCGAAACAGGGGAACGATTAATTCGCGGCGTCGATTATCCGAATCGTAGCGAGAATTTACGCTTCTCGCTGATGCGTTTCCTCGCGATCGCGTCTCTCCGCGAACGGTCGTAACATATGTGTTTTAGTTATTATAAAATAGATATACCTAGGCCATAACCTACAACTTATTATATAACCTTCGTAACCATCTATGTAATCGTTCTGTGAGAGAAAGATATTGCGTCATGAATGATGCTGTCAAATTGGTAAAGATTCATGTAATTATTGTACGATAAATAGATATTATGTTCATACCTGAGGTAAGAGATCAATATGTGTAGCATTCCACGTCAAAAACAGAATAGAAGGGGAGTTTAGTTATCAGCATAATCTAGACAGTTGCGGGGGTGTGTGAAACTCAGGACCAGAATGAACTATTCGGAATAGTTGCATTTCTCTGGCACTCTGTATGAACAGAGTACATTGGATATAAATCCAATGTAAGAAACAGATGTGTGCAGCAGTTGGCGTCAAAAAAGGTGTGCAGAACGTCTCGTTTCGTTGTCAGGATATCTCAGACAGGTGCAGAGTTAAAATGAACGGGGCTGTCTTTATGCCCAAGATGAGAAACTAATGTGTGTAGCATTTGCCGTCAAACAAAGTGTGTAGAACGCACGTTTCGTTGTCAGGATATCCCAGACAGATATGAAAATAAGTGAAGTCAAGGACTATGACGAACTGTTCTAAATTATTGCATTGCACGACACTGTTTTCATATGTAAGGTAAGAAATTTAACATGAGCGCCTTACAGCATCAAAAACGGAATATGTTTCATTCGAAACGTTCAACTTGGATAGCTGGAACCATCTTGACGAGGATGTACAATGGTTGTCTGGTAATAAGTGCAGTTTCACGGATCACGCAAAGGAAAGTCCTTTTATTAACAATTTTTGACACTCTATTTGTTACGTCCCGTGATCCAACTATATATTCTAATCCATTGTTCGGTCAAAATGATTACTAGCTGTTGAAACATATTTCCTCGGATCCGCAATAATCCCAAGAAACCGTTAATTGCCGTCATAAGATACAGTGGATACTAAAAGTCCTGATACTCCTTTGAGTTATTGCTCATTATGGTCAAACATGGGATAAGCGGGTTTTTCCATGTACGATATTCGAAGGCCGCTTCCACCCGCGAGCGACCGTTGGTGAGGGGCAGTCAGCACCCATCACTAGTTTTCCTTCTCGACATCACCGTCACCGAACATCGCTTGCTAACAACTCTTCGGTGAAAAAATACTTGCTATCTACTCTTCAGTAAAAACACTCCTACATCTATCACACGCAACATTCGTAGACACTTGTAGTATTCAAAAGTTGTTGGAAATAAATAGTGATATTATAATTGTTGACTCAGTGTTAATATCATTCAAACCACCTCTACTATCTTAATCGAAATTGGGGATCGGCTGATTCGTGACGCCGATTATCGTATCGAGACGAGAACTTACGACTCTCGTTGACGCGTTATACTGCAAATGCATCTCCCCGCGAATACGATCGAACACTATTAACACTCCGGACACAATAATCACCATAATAGGCACGGCAGCTATAATACCCTAATTCGGGAGGCGATGCAGCGATAAAACGGTTATTGTTAACGATTGACAAATGTGATAAGCACGTGCTGTTCGTTCAACGTCTCGCGAGAGAAAGAGCATGAACTATTGCTGTACAGTAATACATATATTGATAGTGATAGTGTGTCTAATCTGAAATATTCTAGAAGTAAAAAAATTTATACTTCGTTGTAATTATAGGATATCCTGTTCTATATTTTATTTATAATTTCATATAAGATTTTAGTTTTAATCCAAATAAACATTACTATATTAAATCAATAACATCGTACGTGACATGGACGTACAAATGGTAAGAAGATCCGGTGATCCGAAAAATGTGGAACACGAAAAAGCATTGCATCACGTCTATTGCTATTCTGTACCTCGTCCGTGACATAAGGAATACATTGATTTTTGTCGAGGTCGGCATTTCAAACGTTTCAGAACATAAGACGCGATAAAATAAATTCCCATGTAACATCAATGTCATTAACTGTCCTGTATACGGGACATCGCATTAATGTTGGAAGTAATTAAATTGTTACATAGCCAATGAAAGCACCTAAAAATACATATTTAGACATAGAAAAATAAATAGATAACATTTGAAATTATAGATATTTCCGGTGTATCTTGAATGTTTAAATAAAA
This sequence comes from Bombus hortorum, assembly GCA_905332935.1. Taxonomy (NCBI): domain Eukaryota; kingdom Metazoa; phylum Arthropoda; class Insecta; order Hymenoptera; family Apidae; genus Bombus; species Bombus hortorum. The sequence goes on from HG995197.1 coordinate 173,195, forward strand.
GCAGTAATAGCAAAATGTGATATAAAGATTGAGAAAAAATCGGTGCGCAAGATGTTTTCCATTAACTGGCGCAGGATATTATAAAAAAATACATGCAATGTTAAATACTTTTATTACACATATGCTGTAATCACTATTATATTTATAATGTACTTATAATATTTAGATAATATCTTACTTCTCTATACAAAAATAATTACAATAATAATCGTTATTGGCATAGGCAAAATCGTTATTTATTGAAATTTATTGAGCACAATTATTTTTTTCTTATTTTACACAAGTAAACCTATATTAAAAGTCATTTAAAATTATAAGATCTTAATTATCTCTTATACACATACATACACACGTTTATAGATGCGTATGCTTGTATATCGTGTATATTCATATTTAAATTCATTCTGTAATACCTACAACGCATTCTAACAATATATCAAAGTCTTTTATTACACTGGTAATATGAATTTTTGACAAAATACTGAATATTTCTTCTTCTCTCTTTCTTTTCTTTTCCACTGTTTGTCGCTTTCTTGCCATTTCTTCTACTTCTGTCTTTCTTCTTTTGTTTACCTTCACATCATTATGTTCATTCGTTATCTTTATCTCGCATACGCGAACCATTCGATAGCATTAAAGAACATTCGAAAGTGTAAATTTTTGTTCACATGCGCTTATTCAAGAACCCTGATCAATTCGTGATTATTAAGAAAATTTCGCTGGTAAACAGTTCGTTTTACCGCCGGTCAGAGGAGTCAAACATGTTCGTTTTTCAAACACGTATGTCTATTAAACGAATATCGGCTTAATCATAGTTTGAACTCGTGGCGGCGATCGTTTCTTTATTTTACATTATTATTCACACGCTATCTTGGAAAGAAGTTACGCAGAGATGAAGATTAAACAGCGCGTGTAACCGTATAACATTCGTAAAAGTATCTGACCTCATTCAACACTCCTGGTCAGACTATTCGATTTATATAAAAATGGTATAAAATTCGTATTGTGAATCGAGCTTACGAGATAATCCAAAATCGATCGAATGGAGGAAACTGTTTAATTGGATGTTAAGGACATAATAGATGTAAAGTGTCATTGACTAAAGTAATGGTAATAGTAGAACGCTAATGATCAGAATACTATATTTATCGATAGTCGTTGGCGAGAAACGCGAGCTGCGAAAAATATTTGTATTCGGCTTCCTACGTTAAAAAATTGTGTTCCTTTTTCAAACTTGAATCGTCAACCTATAAAGAAACGTATAGTATATGATAATGGAATGTTTTCTCTGCGTCGTTTACGACAATTTTTGTGAAAGTTCACAGCGTAATAAAATAAAATTCGATTATAAAATCAGCGTAATAAAATGATTCATTTACTTATAAAAGACAAACGCGAAGCACAAAATATTGCTCCGAGTAAAATGAGCTTCAATTAAAGTCCGTGGGCACAAGATTATTGATTATTGCATATATTATCCACATATGCAATAACTTGGAATTACTTTGGTGCGTCACGTTTTCAATTGGCGTTGCAATTATATGGCACGTACTACATAATATAAACTTTACACACTTTGTTCTTTTCTTCTTCATTTTCCTATTCTCAGTCTTCTGAACACGTATCCCTAGAAAACTCAACGAAACGTTCGAGAATTTCATTCCCGTTATGCTTTACTGCTCTTTCTCCTTTCACGTATGCATACCCTCCGCCGGTAACTCATCTAAGATGTAGGGTGATCATATCTCACGTTTTTTTAGCAAGTATACATACATATATATATATATATATATATATATATATATA